>JAVSCE010016623.1:0-63974 GCA_032199065.1 Smutsia gigantea
TTAACACACCGCTCACTCCAAGGCAGATCAACCAGACAGAAATGATAAGAACACAGAGGCACTGAACAACACACTAGAACAAGATGGACTAACAGACATCTACAGAACTCTACCCAAAAGCAACAGGATACACATTTTCTCAAATTGCACATATTTTCCAGAATAGACCACATACTAGGCCACAAAAAGAACCTCAGTAAATTCAAAAATATTGAAATTCTACCAACCAACTTCTCAGATCATAAAGGTATAAAAGTAGAATTAAATTTTAGAAAGAAACAAAAAAGGCTCACAAATACATGGAGACTTAACAACACTTTCCTAATTAATCAATGGGTTAATGACCAAATCAAAACAGAAATCAAAGAGTTATGGAGACAAAGGACAACAACAACACAAAGGCAAAACTTCTGTGGGATGCAGCAAAGGCAGTTCTAAGAGGAAAGTATATTGCAATCCAGCCTATCTAAAGAAAGAACATTCTCAAATGAATAGTCTAAAGACACAATTACTGAAATTGGAAAAAGAAGAACAAATGAGGCCCAAAGTCACCAAAAGGAGGGACATAATAAAGATCAGAGAAGAAATAAATAAAATTGAGAAGAATAAAACAATAGAAAAAAATCAATGAAACTAAGAGCTGGTTCTTTGAAAAAATAAACAAAATAGATAAACCCCTAGCCAGACTCATTAAGAGAAAAAGAGAATCTACACACATAAACACAATCAGAAATGAGAAAGGAAAATCACGATGGACCCCACAGAAATACAAAGAATCATAAGAGAATATTATGAGAATCTATATGCTAACAAGCTGGAAAACATAGAAGAAATGGACAACTTTTAGAAAAATACAACCTTCCAAGACTGACCAAGCAAGAAACAGAAAAACTAAACAGACCAATCACCAGTGACGAAATCGAATTGGTAATCAAAAAACTACCCAAGAACAAAACCCCTAGGCCTGATGGATTCACCTCTGAATTCTACCAGACATATAGAGAAGAAATAACACCGATTCTCCTTAAAGTTTTCCAAAAATAGAAGAGGAGGGAATACTTCCAAACTCATTCTATGAAGCCAGCATCACTCTAATACCAAAACCGGGCAAAGACCTCACCAAAAAGAAAATTACAGACCAATATCCCTGATGAACGTAGATGCAAAAATACTCAACAAAATATTAGCAAACCGAATTCAAAAATACATCAAGAGGATCATACACCATGATCAAGTGGGATTCATCCCAGAGATGCAAGGATGGTACAACATTCGAAAATCCATGAACATCATCCACCACATCAACAAATAGAAGAACAAAAACCACATGATCATCTCCATAGATGCTAAAAAAGCATTTGACAAAATTCAGCATCCATTCCTGCTTAAAACTCTCAACAAGATGGGTATAGAGGGAAGTACCTCAACATCATAAAGGCTATATATGACAAACCCACAGCTAACATCATACTTAACGGCGAGACGCTGAAAGCTTTTCATCTAAGATCGGGAACAAGACAGGGATGCCCACTCTCTCCACCGTTATTCAACATAGTACTGAATCCTGAAATACCAAGCAAAAAGCAACTGAGACAAAAAAAAAACAAAGAAAGATGAGATAATACATATACAAGTAGTTAATCCAGACTGCACAGTAATAGTCAACTGTCACCATTTCCATTTCAGACGAGAGAGACAGCTGATACTGTACATAAAAAACCCTAAAGACTCCACTCCAAAACTACTAGAACTAATATATGAATTCAGCAAAGTGGCAGGATACAAAATTAACACACAAAAATCTGTTGCTTTCCTATACACTAATGATGAACTAACAGAAAGAGAAATCAGAAAAACAATTCCATTCACAATTGCATCAAAAAGAATAAAATACCTAGGAATAAACCTAACGAAGGAAGTGAAAGACCTGTACTCTGAAAACTACAAGACACTCCTAAGAGAAATTAAAGAGGACACTAACAAATGGAAATGCAATCCCATGCTCTTGGCTAGGAAGAATAAATATTGTCAAAATGGCTATACTACCTAAAGCAATCTACAGATTCAATGCAATCCCTATCAAACTACCAACAGCTTTCTTCAATGAACTGGAACAAATAATTCTAAAATTCATATGGAACCACAAAAGACCCCGAATAGCCAAATCAATCCTGAGAAGGAGGAATAAAACAGGGGGAATTACACTCCCTGACTTCAAGCTCTACTACAAAGCCACAGTAATCAAGACAATTTGGTATTGGCACAAAAACAGACCCACAGACCAGTGGAACAGAATAGAAAATCCAAACATTAACCCAAACATATACAGTCAATTAATATTTGATAAAGGAGCCTTGGATATACAATGGGGAGATGACAGCCTCTTCAGCAGCTGGTGTTGGAAAAACTGGACAGCTACATGTAAGAGAATGAAACTGGACTACTGTCTAGCCCCATACACAAAGGTAAACTCAAGGTGGATCAAAGACCTGAATGTAAGTCATGAAACCATAAAACTCTTAGAAAAAAACATAGGCAAAAATCTCTTGGACATAAACATGAGCCACTTCTTCATGAACATATCTCCCTGGGCAAGGGAAACAAAAGCAAAAATGAACAAGTGGGACTATATCAAGCTGAAAAGCTTCTGTACAGCAAAGGACACCATCAGTAGAACAAAAAAGACATCCTACAGTATGGGAGAATATATTCATAAAAAACGTATCTGATAAAGGGTTGACATCCAAAATATATAAAGAACTCATGCACCTTAACAAACAGAAAGCAAATAATCCAATTAAGAAAAGGGCAGAGGACATGAATAGACACTTCTCCAAAGAAGAAATTCAGATGGCCAACAGGCACATGAAAAGATGCTCCACATCGCTAATCAGAGAAACGCAAATTAAAACCACAATGAGATATCACCTCACACCAGTGAGGATGGCCAACATCCAAAACACAAACAACAACTGTTGGCGAGGATGTGGAGAAAAGGGAACCCTCCTACACTGCTGGTGGGAATGCAAATTAGTTCAACCATTGTGGAAAGCAGTATGGAGGTTCCTCAAAAAACTCAAAATAGAAATACCATTTGACCCAGGAATTCCACTCCTAGGAATTTACCCTAAGAATGCAGCAGCCCAATTTGAAAAGGACAGATGCACCCCTATGTTTATCGCAGCACTATTTACAATAGCCAAGAAATGGAAGCAACCTAAGTGTCCATCAGTAGATGAATGGATAAAGAAGAGGTGGTAAATATACACAATGGAATATTATTCAGCCATAAGAAGAAAACAAATCCTACCATTTGCAACAACATGGATGGAGCTAGAGGGTATTATGCTCAGTGAAATAAGCCAAGCCGAAAAAGACAAGTATCAAATGATTTCACTCATATGTGGAGTATAAGAACAAAGAAAAAAACTGAAGGAACCAAACAGCAGCAGACTCACAGAACCCAAGAACGGACTAGTAGTTACCAAAGGGAAAGGGACTGGGGAGGACGGGTGGGAAGGGAGGGATAAGAGGGAAATAGGGGCATTACCATTAGCAGATGTAATGTTGGGTGGCATGGGGAGGGCGGTGCAACTCAGAGGAGACAAGTAGTGATTCTATAGCATCTCACTACGCTGATGGACAGTGACTTTAATGGGGTTAGTGGGGGTTACCTGATGAAGGGGGTAGTTTAATAACCATAATATTGCACATGTAATTGTAGATTAATGATACCAAAATAAATTATAAAAAATTTTAAAAATGTAATTTACCACATCATACATTATTTTAAAAAGGGAAAAACATCATATGATTATCTAAAAGTTAAATACTGAATAAAATTAAGTATTTGATAAAACTCAACATTCTCCATGATAAAAATTTTAGCAATCCAGAAACTTTTTTCCTAATCTGATAAAAAGGATTTCATTTAAAACAAAAATCTGCAAACATCACTTAATTTTGAAATGTTGAACATTTTTTTTTACCTCTGACATTAGGAATGAGACAATGTCTGTGATCATCACTTTAATTCAACATCATAGTTGAGGTCCTAGCCAGTGCAATAAGCAAACAATAGAAAAATAAAACTATAAGGATTGGTGAGCAATAAGGCTTTCATTATTCACTGGTGGCATGACTATACAGATGCAAAATCCAAAAGATTTGACAAGGTATCAGAAATAAATGAACTCAGGAAGGTGTCTGGATATAAGGTCACTATGTAAAAATCAATTATATTTATATATGCCTGCAAACAATTAGCAATATTTTAAAATATAATTTACAATAACCACCAAAAAAACCCCCAAAATGCGTAATGCAAATCACTTAAATTTATTCTAAAACATATAATTATGCAAAACTTCTACACTAACAAGTTTTATGGAAAGAAAGGAAAGGAAACCTCAATAAATGGAGAGACAAACCAGGCTCATGGATTAGAAGATTCAATTTTATAAAGATGTCAATTTAATTCATCTAGTTTTAATGTACTCATAATAAAAACCCGTAGAGGTTTTTCATGGAAACTGATTAGCTGGTACTAAAATTTATATGGAAAGGAAAAGGACAAATTCATGTTAACTTGAATAAGCAGGTAGTACACTCTACCCAACACCAGGATATATTATAAAGCTATACAAAACATTGTGACATTTGTGCAAAGGCAGTGAAATGGACAATGGAACCAAGAAGAGAATCCAAAAATAAACCGAGACATATATGGCTATTTGATTTATTTTAAAGGCAACACAGCACAGCAGAGGGTCTTTTCAATAAATGGTAATGGTCACTGAATAGTAAATGGAGAAAAAATACAGAACCTACCTCATAATCACAAAAATAAATTCTCACTAAATCATGGAAAGGTAAAAGAGCTTCTAGAAAAAAAACGTTTTCATAATGGTGTACTAGACAAATATTTTGTAAATAAGACAAGCAATTAGTTGTAAAGAAAAAAATTGGTTTTGACTACATAGATAGATATTAAGGAACTTCTGTTTTAGACACCACAATAGACTGAAGGGCCAGAGTGGGAGAAGATATTTTTGCAAAGGGCTCATACCTAACATACATAAACAACTCCTAAAAATCTATAAAAAGACAAAAAGCTCATCCAACTGAATACATTAAGAAGAGAATTAACAGTCACTTCACAAGAAGATATGCCAATGGCCTATAATCCTTAGATCAGCCATTAGGTAAATACCAACTGTACCATTATATACTGATCAGAATGTTTAAATTAAAAGAAAAAATACTGACAATACTGTTACAAAGCGCTGGTGAGAATGTGGAACAACTGAACTTTTATAAACTTCTGGTGGTAAGTATAAATTGTAACACTTTGGAAAACTTTTTCAACAAATACAAGCATAAAATGAATCAGCAATTCCACTACCAAAAGTGAAGTACAATGATTTTCATAGCAGTGGTAGTCATAAAAGTGTCAAAGTGAAAAAAACCCAAATGTCTGTCCAACATTAAAACTCATAAATTATGTAGTAGTTATGGAACAGATTCCTGCAGTGTGTGAGAGGGAAAAAGAGAACAAAAGAATAAATATTACTGCTACATGCAACAACATAGATGAATCTCACAATATCTGCAAAGAAGTGTTATATAATGTTCAAAAACAGGTAAAACTAATTTATGGTGTTGGAAGTGGGAATTGCGGCTATTACTGGAGAAGAGAAAGAATTCATTATGGGAAAGGAGGGTGATGGGACTTCTAGAGTGTGTAGATTTCTTGACCAAATAGTAGTTTTCATGGATATGATCACTTTGTAATAGTTCATCTGACTGCACCACCTACCATTAATAAATGTCAATGAAAAGTTTTAATATTTCATGAATCTATGTCTCAAGTCTTGTTCAAACCAGCTCATATACCTCACATCTTCAAATGCTGTATTTACATGGCACTTTGACTTAAATCAAGCCTCAAATCTCAGTTAACACAATTAATACAAGAATCATTACCCTATGAGTTGTGCCTACCTCAAAAGCTATGTTGAAACCCTAACTCCAAGTACCTGTGAATGAGACTTTATTTGGAAATATGGTGTTAGCAGATGTGATTAAAATCCAAGTGTAGATAGATAGGCCGTACTAGAGTAGGGTGGGCTGTCCTTATAAGAGGAACATGCCATGACAGAAACACACAGGGAGAACAAACACCATGTGGTGACAGAGACTGCAGTGATGCAGCTGCAGTCCAAGGAATGCCACAAATTGATGGCCATAACCAGAAGCTAGGTAAGGTGAGGAAGGATTCTGATTAGGCAAGAAAGGGTTCTACCAAGAGGGAACATGACCCTGCTCAAACCTTGATTTCATATTTCTAGGCTCCAGAACTGTGAGAGAATAAATTTCTGCTATAGTAAGCCAGCTAATTTGTGCTACTGTGTTACAGCAGCCCTAGAAAACTAATACACCCTTCCATGTAATACCTAATTCTTACTTTAGCCTCGTTTTCAGCAAACTCCAAACGCACTGTTACCCACTCCTCATATCGTGAGATCACCAAGAAGTATTATTTGCCTTACCCTAATTCAGGCCTTAATAACTCTGTGCCTAGACTATCCTACTTATGATAAATCAGTATTTCTTAAATATTACTTTCCCTCTATCATGTCTTCATTCCCAAGATTCCAGTAAGACCCTATCACATCATATTCAAAAGGCACCTAGTCTGGCTCCTACTCTACTTCCTTCAATACATCAATATACAATTGGTTCCCAAAACTGCATTTCATACTTTAATCACTACTTATTCACAGTACCTAGAATAATCTTGGTAGATACAGTGCTAATTCTAACCCACCATAAACATAAACTTAATATCTCCACACCACCATTCACATTTTACAAGTGAATGTTATGCCAACTTATGCCTTTAATATTGACCCAACATTTTACTCACTCTTAATTCAGGTCTTATTTCATTTTTGCCCAAAGGTTCTGAGTCCCAACATCAACGAGCACACATTTATTCTCAAAATCTATCACTTAAGTCACTAATGACAAGGCCTCTCCTAACTTGCCTCTCTTATACCTGGAAGCATCTCTTATATTCACCTACCCATTTTCTTTTTCTCTATCTAGTAGAAAGAAGAGCCTCTTTTCTGTGTTTTTGTTTCTATTTACTTTGTGTTCCTGGACCTTGCCATATCAATGTGCTTCTCCCACCCCCCCTCCCAGGGACAGAGAAATCTCACAATAAAAATTAAAAAGCCTTCTTCAACTTTATACAGTGGACACCTATGGAAAATATATTCTCTTGGGATACAGCAACAACATCCAGTTTCTAAGAACAGCAGGGTCAGTTTTAGAAGTAATGCTTTAACAGCCAGTGTCTCAAGGGACTATAAGCAAGGACCCTGACAGACTGCTCCTTGACATTATCTTAGCTGTGGTCATGGATATGGTTATTGAGCAAGGGGGCTCTGGTTCTTGATTTCCATACCTGAACCATCCAATATCCTTCAATTAATTTTGTTTTAATGAATGTTTGTAATTAAGAACCTTGAGTGGTATCTTAGTAAGCTCAGACTGCTGTAACAGAACACTGACTGGTGGCTTAAACAGCAAACATTTATTTATCACAGTTCTGGAGAATAGGAAGGCCACATCAGGGTTCTAGCAGGTTGGGCTCTGGTGAGAACTCTCTTCTGGCTTGCAGACAGCTGCCCTGTTATATCCTCAACACCATGAAGAAGGGAAGCTCTAGTACCTCTTCCTCTTCTTATAAGGTACTAATCCCATCATGGTTGTTCTAACCTCACGACCTTATCTAAACCTAATTACCTCCCTTCCCAGTACTTTCCTAATACTATCACATTGGGATTTTTGGCTTCAATATATAAATTTGAGGACTACACAAATATTCAGCCATTAACAACTGACACATTATTCCTCCTCCACTAATTACCCTCTCATCCTTCTCTTTCCCATTTTTCTCAAGATTAGGCATAACACTACACTACTACTTCACTATCCCCTCATTTGTTAATTTCTTGGAATTTGACTTGTTTTTCTAACTACTTTTATTAAATTACTGAGTCATCATGCACTTCTCTTTATTACTAAATGTACTGGTCTATCTTTTAAGATTTTTTTTTTCCAGATTACTTCTCCCCTCTTTCCCTCCCCTTTATATAATCAAAACACCTCAATCTTGAAAATTTCTCCAAGTCCCCTCCCAACTTCCCTTCTCTCCTTTCTTCCTTCTCTCCTCCCCATCTGCCTGTTCTACCAAATATCTCAGTGAATCCAAATACCTCAATCCTAATAATTCCCAATTCCAATCCTATCCCCTATCCTCTCTCAACAAATTTCCAACTATAGTTCTAAAATATGCTCCAGAGACACTGCAATTAAAATGCCTCCCAAAAGTGACTGGATTGATTAACCAATCATTCTACCATCCTTTTCTTGTCTTTTAAGAGAGAAACATACTCATTTGCAACTCCTCCCTCTTCACCCACAATGATATCCAAACACTCAAAATGTAATGTACTTCTCTGATCCATCCCTCCCCCTTCAAATCTTGCTAAATTGCCATTTATCTCCACATCCTCTCTTCCCTTGGATGATTACAATGGTTTTCACTTTTGTCTCACATCTTCAATGTATCTTTTACATTGCTGTCAAAACTATATTAATATTTTCAAAATCATAGATAGATTCTGTATTTACCTGTCTTCAAAAGCCCCTCACTGCCTACCACACAAAGTCTAATCTTAGCATCAGTAAAATATTAAAAAACCCATGACTTCCCTCGATAAAGTTCATGCTTAAACAACATGAACCTTCCACAGAGTCCTCAGTCCAGTGATCTTTTTAGCCAGGATGCCCTTTTTCATCAACCTTGCCTCACAAATGGAAAACTAAATTCTGCTTCAAGGTTCAGCTAGAAAATTAAGTCCTCTAGTAAGTCTTCATACATTTCCAGTTAAACTGTTCTATAATCACCCAATATTTTGTTTGTATTTCTAAGAAAATTCATATTCCCTTATATTATTCTTAGTTGTATTACAGAGCACTTTATTGCAACCTGGTAAGGATTTCATTTAATTTTCAGAGCAACTCTGTAGAGGAAATATTTAGCCAATTTTATAAGGGATGAAACAGGGAAGTTAAATAAGTCGGTTTAAAACACTCAGACAGACAAACATGCACACACAATTTTCTAGTCTCACATGTTCTAACAAGGAAACATTTATTTCTAAGTATAAAAAAAATTCTCCCAGGGGATTCAAGATGGCGGCATGAGAGGTAAAACACAGAACTCCTCCCAAAACCACAGATAGTGTGAAAATGTAGTTAATACAACTAACCCTAAAACAGCAACAGGAAAGAAGGCTGCACCAGACTGCATACAGACATCAAGAACAGAGCAGACCTCACGAAACAGGGTAATGTATGAAAGCCTTGATCCGGCGGGACCCAGGCCCTTCCTGCAACCCAGCTCACCAGTGGGAGGAAGAGAAACGGAGTGGGGCAGGGGGTGGAAGCCTGGGACTACTGAACACCTAACCCTGGAGATCTGCTTTGCGAGCAGAAACTGACATTGTGTGGTGCTCTGGAGGATGGGGAGCTGGGACAGGCGGAGTGCTTGAGAGACAGATTCTGGCTGTTTGTGGAGGATGGGATCCACACCTGGCCGCACTGGGACAAGGGAAAGGCAGGCGGTCTGACAGGCTTCCTAGCAGTGAGAGGGCTGCTGAAGGGGCGGAGTTTGCACAGAGCTTGCTGCGTGGGAAAAGGGATAGGGGTCAAGGTTGTCTGGGCACACTCTGCCCAACAGATTGGGAACTTTGGGGAGATTGAGGCGCTCCATTCCCCTGGCTGGCTACACTCAGTTCCAAGGCCCCACAGTGATACGCAGCCTGCTGGATCTTCCTCCTGGCCTGACAGCACTGGCTCGCAAACCAACAGTCACTGCGCTGGCATCAGGCCAGTCAGAAGGAGGCCCAGCCTACAACAGCTAGAAATGCAAAGCACAGGTTTACACCTGTGTGCTTGGCCCAGTGGTTCTGAAATTGGAGACAGGCACGGCAGATGGGCATCAGGAAATGGATCTTTCCTCCCCCAAGGCACCAGCTCCGCTCCCCTACAACCCCAAACATCACTCTAGGCACTGAGCAGCTCCGGGGCAATAGAGGGCAACATACAGAAATATGAAACATCAAAAGAACATGGTTCGGACCAAAACCTGACAAACCCGAGATAAAGGGCCAAATGAAACTGAACTCACCAATCTTCCTGAAAGAGTTTAAAATAAAAATCATAAACATACTTACGTAGGTATAGAAAAACATTCAACAACTCAGGAATGAATTTAAGACAGAGATTCAATCATTAAGAAATTCCGTATCTGAAATGAAACATACAATGGTGGGATTTAAAAGCAGATTAGATGTAGTAGAAGAGACGGTAGAAATAATAGAAATTAGAGAAGAGAAAGACAAATAAGCTGAGGCACAGAGAGGAAAAAGAATCGCTAAGAATGAAAGAATATTGAGAGAACTGTGTAACCAATCCAAACGGAACAATATTCGCATTACAGGGGTACCAGAAGAAGAAGAGAGAGAAAAAGGGATAGAAAGTGTCACTGAGGAGGGAAGTACTGAAAACGTCCCCAATCTGGGGAAGGAGATAGTCTCTCAAGCCATGGAGGTGCACAGATCTCCCAACACAAGGGACCCAAGGAAGACAACATCAAGATATATAATAATTAAAATGGCAAAGATCAAGAATAAACACAGACTGTTAAAAGCAGCTAGAGAGAGAAAATAGATCATATACAAAGGAATACCCATCAGGCTATCATCAGATTTCTCAACAGAAACCTTACAGGCCAGAAGCGAGTGGCATGATATATTTAACACAATGAAGCAGAAGAACCTGGAACCAAGAATACTCTACCTGGCAAGGTTATCATTTAAATTTGAAGGAGGGATTAAACAATTTCCAGATAAGCAAAAGCTGAGAGAATTTAACTCCTGCAAACCACCTCTACAGTGCATTTTGGAGGGACACCTATAGATGGAAGTATTCCTAAGACTAAATGGATGTCACCCAAGGGATAGATCAAGAGTACAGAATATGATTTACAGCATACAAAGAATGGAGGAGGAAGAAAAAGAAGAAGAAAAAAAAGAACCTTTAGGCTGTGCTTGTAACAGCATATTAAGTGAGTTAAATTAGACTGTTAGATAGTAAGGGAAATACCCTTGAACCTTTGGTAGCCACAAATCTAAAGCCTGCAATGGGAATAAGTACATACCTATCGATAATCACCATATCAAAAGACAGAGAGTCACTCAACAGATAAAAAACAAGACCCATCTATATGCTGCCTACAAGAGACTCACTTCAAACCCAAAAACATACACAAACTGAAAGTAAAGGGATGGAAAAAGATATTTCATGCAACTAATAGGGAGAAAAAAGCAGGCGTTGCAGTACTTCTATCAGAAAAAACAGACTTCAAAACAAACGGATTCACAAGAGACAAAGAAGGACATTACATAATGATAAAGGGGTCAGTCCAACAAGAAGATATAACTATTATAAATATCTACGCACTCAACACAGGATCACCTACCTACATATGTGAAACAAATACTAACAGAATTAAAGGGGGAAATAGAATGCAATGCATTCGTTTTGGGAGACTTCAACACACCACTCACTTCAAAGGACATATCAACCAGACAGAAAAAAAAGAGACAGAGGCACTGAACAACGTATTAGAACAGATGGACCTAACGGACATCTACAGAACACTCCATCCAAAAACAACAGGATATACATTCATTTTAAGTGCACATGGACCATTTTCAAGAATATGTCATATACTAGGCCACAGAAAGAACCTCAGTAAATTTAAAAAGATTGAAATTGTACCAACCAGCTTCTCAGATCACAAAGGTATGAAACTAGAAAAAAATTACTCAAAGAAAATGAAAAAGCCCACAAACACATGGAGGCTTAATAACATGCTCCTAAATAATCAATGGATCAATGACCAAATAAAAACAGACATCAAGCAATATATGGAGACAAATGAGAACAATAATTCAACACGGCAAAATTTGTGGAATGCAGCAAAGGTCGTGCTAAAGGGAAATATATTACAATACAGGCCTACCTCAGGAAAGAAGAACAATCTCAAATGAACAGTCTGAACTCACAATTAATGAAACTAGAAAAGGAAGAACAAATGAGGCCCAAAATCAGTAGAAGGAGGGATATAATAAAGATTAAAGCAGAAATAAAGAAAATTGAGAAGAATAAAACAATAGAAAGTATCAACGAAAGCAAGAGCTCTTCTTTGAGAAAATAAACAAAATAGATAAACCCCTAACCAGACATACAAAGAAAAAAAGAGTGCCTACACACATAAACAGAATCAGAAATGATAAAGGAAAATCACTACGGAAACTACAGAACTACAAAGAATTATGAGAGAATACTATGAAAAATTATATGGTAACAAACGGGATAACCTAGAAGAAATGGACAACTTTCTAGAAAAATACAACCTACCAAGGCTGACCCAGGAAGAAACAGAAAATCTGAATAGACCAATTACCAGCAAAGAAATTGAACTGGTAATCAAAAAACTACCTAAGAACAAAACACCTGGACCAGATGGTTTCACTGCTGAATTTTATCAAACATTTAGTGAAGACCTAATACCCATCCTCCTTAAAGTTTTCCAAAAAGTAGAAGAGGAAGGAATACTCCCAAACTCATTCTATGAGACCAACATCACTCTAATACCATAACCAGGCAAAGACACCAAAAAAAAAGAAAATTACAGACCAATATCCCTGATGAACATAGATGCAAAAATACTCAACAAAATATTAGCAAACCGAATATTCAAAAATACATCAAAAAGATCATCCATCATGATCAAGTGGGATTCATCCCAGGGATGCAAGGATGGTACAACATTCGAAAATCCATCAACATCATCCACTACATCAACAAAAAGTAGGACAAAAACCACATGATCATCTCCATAGATGCTGAAAAAGCATTCGACAAAATTCAACATCCATTCATGATAAAAACTCTCAACAAATGGGTATAGACGGCAAGTACCCCAACATAATAACGGCCATATATGACAAACCCACAGCCAACATTATACTTAACAGCAAGAAGCTGAAAGCTTTTCCTTTAAGATCGGGAACAAGACAAGGATGCCCCCTCTCCCCACTTTTATTCAGCACAGTTCTGGAGGTCCTAGTCACAGCCATTAGACAACACAAAGAAATAAAAGGCATCCAGATTGGTAAGGAAGAAGTCAAACTGTCCCTGTTTGCAAATGACATGATATTGTACATAAAAAACCCTTAAGAATCCACTCCAAAACTGCTAGATCTAATATCTGAATTCAGTAAAGTTGCAGATACAAAATTAATACACAGAAATCTGTTGCATTTCTATACACTAATGGTGAAGTAGAAGAAAGAGAAATCAGGAAAACAATTGCATCCAAAAGAATAAAATACCTAGGAATAAACCTAACCAAGGAAGTGAAACACTTATACTCTGAAAACTACAAGACACTCATGAGAGAAATTAAAGAAGATACCAATAAATGGAAACACATCCCATGCTCATGGATAGGAAGAATTAATATGGCCAAATGGCCATCCTGCCTAAAGCAATCTACAGATTCAATGCAATACCTATCAAAATACCAACAGCATTCTTCAATGAACTAGAGCAAATAGTTCTAAAATTCATATGGAACCACAAAAGAACCCAAACAGCCAAAGCGATCCTGAGGAGGAAGAATAAAGTGGGGGGAATTATGCTCCCTGACTTCAAGCTCTACTACAAAGCCACAGTAATCAAGACGATTTAGTACTGGCACAAGAACAGACCCATAGACCAATGGAACAGACTAGAGAGTCCAGATATAAACCCAAGCATATATGGTCAATTAATATTTGATAAAGGAGCCATGGATATACAATGGGGCAATGACAGCCTCTTCAACAGCTGGTGTTGGCAAAACTGGACAGCTACATGTAAGAGAACGAAACTGGATTATTGTCTAACCACATACACAAAAGTAAACTCAAAATGGATCAAAGACCTGAATGTAAGTCATGAAACCATAAAACTCTTAGAAAAAAACATTGGCAAAAATCTCTTGGACATAAACATGAGCAACTTCTTCATGAACATGTCTCCCCAGGCAAGGGAAACAAAAGCAGAAATTAACAAATGGGACTACATCAAACTAAAAACCTTCTGTACAGCAAAAGAAACATACAATGGTGGGATTTAAAAGCAGATTAGATGTAGTAGAAGAGACCGTAAATGGAATAGATATTAGAGAAGAGGAATACAAAGAAGCTGACGCAGAGAGAGAAAAAAGAATCTCTAAAAATGAAAGAATATTGAGAGAACTGTGTGACCAATCCAAACGGAACAATATTTGTACAATAGGGGTACCAGAAGAAGAGAGAGAAAAAGGGATAGAAAGTGTCACTGAGGAGGTAATTGCTGAAAACTTCCCCAATCTGGGGAAGGAGATAGTCTCTCAAGCCATGGAGGTGCACAGATCTCCCAACACAAGGGACTCAAGGAAGACAACATCAAGACATAATAATTAAAATGGCAAAGATCAAGGATAAAGACAGACTTGACTGCTTCTAACTTCTCAAATATGTGGTCTTCAAAGATGAGATGACAGGTAGAGCAAACCAAGGTTTCCTCACATGCACCAAAACCATCAATATCTAGATTATTTTCAACCACAACATCTAGTAGAGAGTCACCAACTTTTCCTTTGGTTGTTAATGTTACACCATTAAAATTACCTAGAGAGAGAAAAAAGATCACATACAAAGGAAAACCCATCAGGCTATCATCAGATTTCTCAACAGAAACCTTACAGGCCAGAAGAGTGGCATGATATATTTAATGCAATGAAGCAGAAAGGCCTTGAACCAAGAATACTCTACCCGTAAAGGTTTTCATTTAAATTTGAAGGAGGGATTAAACAATTTTCAGATAAGCAAAAACGGAGAGAATTTACCTCCCACAAACCACCTCTACAGTGTATATTGGAGGGACTCCTATAGATGGAAGTATTCCTAAGGCTAAATAGATGTCACCCAAGGGATAGACAAAGAGTACAGAATATGATTCATATCATTCAAAGAATGGAGGAGGAAGAAAAAGGAGGAAAAAAAAATGAATCTTTAGGTTGTGTTTGTAATAGCATAAGAAGTGAGTTAAATTACACTGTAAGATACTAGGGAAGTTAACCTTGAATCTTTGGTAACCACATGGACAACATGCAAAAGACAAACAACAACAAATGTTGGCGAGGATGTGGAGAAAGGAGAACCCTCCTCCTACACTGTTGGTGGGAATGTAAATTAGTTGGAGGTTCCTCAAAAAACTCAAAATAGAAATAAATACCATTTGACCCTGGAATTCCACTCCTAGGAATTTACCCTTAGAATGCAGCTGCTCAGTTTGAAAAAGACATATGCACCCCTATGTTTATCGCAGCACTATTTACAATAGCCAAGAAATGGATGCAACCTAAGTGTCCATCAGTAGATGAATGGATAAAGAAGATGTGGTACATATACACAATGGAATATTATTCAGCCATAAGAAGAAAACAAATCCTACCATTTGCAACAATATGGATGGAGCTAGAGGGTATTATGCTCGGTGAAATAAGCCAGGCGGAGAAAGACAAGTATCAAATGATTTCACTCATCTGTGGAGTATAAGAACAAAGAAAAAACCTAAAGAACAAAATAGCAGCAGACTCACAGAACCCAAGAATGGACTAACAGTTGCCAAGGGGAGAGTAACTGAGAAGGATGGGTGGGAGGGGAGGGACAGGGGGGAAAAGAGGGTATTACGATTGCCACATATAATGTAGCACGGGGGTATGGGGAGGGCGGTGTGGCATAGGGGAGACAGGTGGCGGTTCTGTGGTGTCTTGCTGCGCTGGTGGATGGTGACTGTAGTGTGGTATGTGGTGGGGTCTTGATGGTGGGGAGAGTCTAGTAACCATAATATTGCTCATGTAATTGTACATTAATAATAGCAAAATGAAAAATAAAATAAAAAATAAAAAAAGACTCCCAGGTTCCTCGTACAATCCCATCTGTATAACAGATGCTTTGTGTTTTAATACTTTCTTCCCTTTTTTTGCAATAACTGTTTTTCCTGTCTGAACTCTCTTCCTTGAAGATATACTTCAAAGTTTCACTTGCTCTAATTAGCTTTCACCTTACTCTTTCAGGCCTTACCTTTTTTTTAGACCGTATCATACAACTTGGTATGTTATTCCAAATATCCTAATCATACACACACACACACACACACACATATATATATATATACATATATATATATATATATAGCAACTTGCAGTTAGTCTTACTAATGGGTTTATAACCTTGTGAAAAACCACCATGTCTTATTTCACTGTGGTATCCCCCATACCATACCACATAGCACTTGGTTGGTGCTGTATCACCTGTTTCTTGACTGATGCCCAATAGTCCCCATTCTATCCCCTGCTCCAATTTCTAATTCCTTTATTTTTTGCATTAATGGTGTAGATTAATTGTTGTAACTAAATGTTATGTATTTTAATGGTTAAGTATTACTCAACCCACTCCTGAAATTTCGAGCTCACAGTTCAAGGAAGTATTTTAATCATTTGATGGAACAAAATCTAGAGTGACTATTTTAGATGACTGTAGAGGGCAGCAAAGCAACAGGAGTATCCTCAAAGAAAAATATGTATGTTTCTTAGGGAACTACAGATTTTATATTTTAACAGATGCTTATTAGGATTAAAGCTTTTAGAAGAGACTTTTTGTCATGTAATATAAAAATTTTACCAGCTATTTGTAAATGTAAACATTTTTACTATCCGTTTTATATATATATACACACACACACATATATATAACAAAAATTTCTCAATGCCCAGATCCTTTTACATACATATGGAAAAATAAGTTTGATAAACAATGCATGGTTTCAAAATAACTACAATAGCTGGTGACCCTTAAAAATCTAAAAGTTTAAAGTGTTTTTTCATTGAAAAGTGTAGAAATTCTTAAATGCAGTAAAGAATGTCAACAGTCTAACTAAACAGTCTAATTTCTTGCTAACAAAGAATAGATGTCTTCCTTGGTATTGCTAATTCTAGCCTTGATATGCTTTCCATTATACAAAGTCAGTCAGACAACTGTAAAGGCTATACCAACTTTAAAAGAATAAAATAATAGATCCTTTGACATTGTACCAGTGTACAACTGAAAGAGAATAGGAGTTTTTACTGTTACTTCAATATTAAAAGTTCATTCTGGTTTTAATATGAACTAGGCAAATGAAAACTGTATCATTACATTCAAACAATCATATATTTATAACCTCAGAATTGCTTATAAGAAGTGGTAATTTTTTACTTCTTAAGTTTAACAAGCAGAAATGAAGAAATTTAGAGTAGCTGCTAGAGCCATTAACATATGCAGACTGCTGGTTTAATGAAAAATCCTAGGCCTTGTGCCCTTAGTGAGGACAGAACTGTTAACTATTATCTTTTCCCGCTTGAATCTTTTCAATAAAAAAATAAATTGTAAAGCTTTTCAAAAAATTTGCATTAAAATTAAAGGAATCAAAGTATCTCTAAACAGATTTAAAAACTAGTTTATTGTCTCACTTAGTATTAAATTGAACTTACAGCTATGAATGATTATCTCTAATCTAAACCAAAAGAGAAGGGAGTTTGTATTTCACAATGATAGGGCACTTGTGACATCAATCTTAATCCAGCCTACAGTACCTATGACTAAATTAGAAACCATATTAAATAATTTTCAAAAACCATGGCCTAAGATATTTTAATGATGGTCATGTCTACCACGGATAACTGAAAGAAACAGTTACTATATGAATCTGATCTTACCATAAGTTTGCCAATACTAACATTTCATTAATATTTTTGCCTTTTCTCTGAATTGAAGCCATTAGAAAAGTCAAAAAGTCCTAACTGTGTGCACCTACTTTTATGTGCACATCTCTGGTTTTTCACGTCCTTCCCAATAACAGCACTGACATATTTCCATTACAAAATAGACTAGCTCTTAAATTTTCTTTCTCAAACTTTTTTCCTAAAATTTAAACCCAGAGTGAGATGTGAAATACATAAAGTGAGGTACGTTTCACAGAAGCTGCTTAAATTATATATATTGTAGGGCAAATAATACACAGCTTATTATGCAATACCAAAGAAGAACTGTATTCCTCCAAAAAGATCAATTTTGCAGACACCTCAGATTTAAAATGACTAAGACAATGAGGAATAAACAGAAATAAAGAGAGCAAGAAGGATTTTAGAAAAGAACAATGAAGATCATCTCATCAAGCAACATCTTTAAGAAAGATCAATCTTTTCTACTGTATTAAATAAATCAATACTTTATGTTTATTTCTCCCATCTTGAAAGGTAGGAACAGGAATAATGTCAAGATAGGAATAAAATCAAGTACACAAACTTCTCTAAGGATACATTTCCTATAGTGTGTTCGGCAGAATATTGCTTCTGCAACATAATAGTTATTACACAAGAATTTCTTTAATTAGTTTGTAAAACAGTATATGATACTGAAGAATTAAAAAACTAATGCACATAGTGACTTTCCATGAGGGTGTTACATGGTTCATTTTTCCCATTCCCAAATGTATTGACCATGGTACTTTACGCCAAAAACATCTTCTGAGACTAGAGTCCCATGAAATACTTGGTAAACATTGCTCTAAACCTAGTAGCATGAAAAAAAATTAAGAGAATTTGTGTGCTTTTTCCACTAATGACCACATATCACATTGTTAAAACACCAAACTGCAAAGGTAGGCCTCCAAGGACTAAGGATTTAAAATATATTTAAGATCAGATAAGAAATGAAGTCAAATTCAGAGAAATTTTTGAGTTATTTATTGTAGCTATTATTCTATTTTATTTTTTTATTTCAATATGGAAGATAAAATCATAAACCAAGTATTCTCTTGATACATTTTATGGTAAAGCAAATTTGGTCAATTCCTTGACCAAATTTTTAATGGGAAAAAGCAAATGTTAAAATCTATATAGTTTAAAAAATAATTTGTGCTTATTCATACAATGAAGACTGAGGCAAGGTCTTTACTGAAAAGAACATACATCACAGAACAATTTATATTAAGTACTACATAATGAATATAAAGAGTAACTACTTTAGAAAGAAGAAAATACCACTGTATGTATGCAAGAAGTGGTGAAGGAAGACTTTACAGAGAAAATTAATCTTTAACTGGACACTTCAGAATTTGACTAAATAGGAGAGAAAGCTAATATTTTAGGCCTTATGAGTAAGGTCCAGAGAAGACATAACCTACTTTAGACAGACAACAATTAGTTTAGACCTGCAGTGTCCAAAATGGTAGCCACCAGCCACATCTGCCTACTGAGGACATGAAATAAAGCAAATCCAAATTACGATGTGTAAGAGAAAAATACACATCAGATTTTGAAAACTTACTAGGAAAAAAATGTAAAATACCTCAATTTTTGAGTATCAATTACATGCTGAAATAATGTTTTGGTCATATTGTTTTAAATAAAATGTAGGATCGAGCCTAATTTCACCTGTTTCTTTTATTATTTGTTAATGTGACATGAAAATAATTAAAATTTTGTATATGGCTCACATTATATTTCTACTGGGCAGTGTTGGTTGTAGAGTACCTTTGATTTTGCTGTTAAACTCTTGAAATAAAGAAATTTGACTGGCTACTCTATGCCAAGCACATGAGGATATCATAGTGGAAAAATAGTGGAGTGTAATCTTTCATAAAAGTGGTCATATCTTATCAAATTATAAATTAAAATGGCGTAATAGCACTTGTAAGTGAAGAAGAATCATCTGAAGATGTCTCTCAACAAACAAATATCCCAATCCCCAAGCTCCTCTCCCCACTGCTCTTGCTAAAATTGTTGATCCAAAATCGACAGTGGGCTTGGAATATTGTTTTTAAAAGGATTCCCTAGTAACTAGGATTTGAACACAGGCACACAGCCAATTTTTGCTGACTCCTGGCTAGCTGACAATAGTGATTTATAGACCTTCCCTCCTTTTAAAAATTTTATTTTTCTGAAGAAACCTAGGCAGACAGGCTAAAGAGCCTCTTAATGGATGCAATAAGCAACCTATTTAAAATAAGAACAAGTTTAATTTTTTTTTAAGCATTAAAGGAAACTGTGCAAATAAAGTTAAAAAAAAACTACTATAGCCTCTCCTATCTATAGTCACATAATTTACTATCTTATGCCTACAAAATAATTATCTAAATGTTGAAAAGCATACTGTCACATTTTAGCCACTTGATCCAGTTACGAGCTTCTATGGTTTTTACACATGCCTCAAATTCCAGTTTATGAATATCCATTCACAATGCAACAGGTAGCTCTTTCCTACTCATATTAGTTAGCAGAATGAATGTTTGTCTTGCTTCCTTGCTTTTAAATTAGGGTTGCAAAAAAAAAAAACAATCACCATGGATGCTATATTAAAGAGAATATGTAGAATTCACAATATAAATATGCAATATGACATCCCTTCTAAACACCTATGGTACCTGCAATATGGCTGTATCCAGAATTATAGAAGACAGCTCACTAAAATTTAAATTAGTGACCTATGCTACAATGTGAGTCATTTAGAAAAAAAAACTTAAAGCTCACCATTGATAAAGATTATGACAGATTTTATTTAACTAAATGATTAAACTATCAGAGCCTATTGTAATTAAAATCATAAGTGTCATGAACTTCAGGAAATTATGCATATTCAAGACTTTGAAGACAATTTTAGTGTGATAATGGTACTTAGATTTTTGGATCCACTGGCACAGAAAATCATCTTTAGTAGTCATTCCATTACAGAGTTAAGGATTATTTGATTTTATCCTATATTTACATGTTAATCAGCATTATTTGTTAAATGCCACAGCTTCTGCAAGCCATATAGTCCTTATTATCATTTTTCAGGAATACTTTAACAAATTACAGACAATGTTACAAAAATGTTACTTTCTTACTAATTTTTAAGGCATAAATTACAGAATGTCAAAATACTCTTATTTTATAACTAAAGGGTATCACAGCTGGATTCTCTTCAATAATTTTCAAACGGGCAATAAGCCATAAATTCTATTCCTTGACTGTACAGATGCAAAATGCACGTCAGAATTGCGGAATCACTAAATTAAATATGTACACGTGTATGTAAGCACAAGTGACATAAAGGCAGTAAATAAACACATGCCCACACAAAAATACTTAATTGCCCAACTTTTTCCAATTCCTTTTTCTGAAGCTATAGCTAAATGTATGAAAGGAAGAGCTAGTTTTTTTTTTTGCTTGCTTTTAATTTTGGTTCACTTTCCGAAGTCTGTTTAGGATGCAAAAAGATTCATATGGGCAATATGCATTACAGGCCCCAACCTGATGCTATCAGCAACTTGATAAAGTAGAAGCAAAATTGTGACACCCCTCTCAGGCTCCATATCTTCAATATAATACTAACATTTTAGGTGACCTATGGAAACATGCTAACATTCTGAGAATTGGTCATCTGTATATTTATCTGAAGTAAATTTAATGAAGACCACTGACTGGGCTATACATTCAAAATAAAGACATAAAGTGCAAATACAGCAAGTCAATCAACTTGAAAACTTAGTTATTTAAGACTCAAGGTAGAATTTAAGAAAGGTGAATATCAGGCTGGTTGGCTTACAGCAATCTAATAAATGGTAACTTTTGAATGTTTACTATATTCCATGTATTCTGCTAAGTGTTTTATTCTTTTATTTCTTACAAGAACTCTATAGGCAAGATGATGATATTCTTTTTATAAAAGATGAAATTATAAGTTCACTAGGTGAAATAACTTGCCAAGGATTCACACAGCTAGTAAATGACTGTCTTTTTTCAGAATCAGACCTACAGAATAGTATCCCAACCGTAAACTGTACAGAGAGAACAAACTTGTACCACACACCACAAGTCTAATCACAGTAAGATCTGACTCAACTGATTAAAAAAAATTTTTTTTCTCTCAGCTCATATTCATGTAATATGAATTATCTAATGGGTTACTTGTTCTATCACAGATCTTTTTTTTCTTTTTGCTTCTGTTTTTGTACATTGCTTACATTTAGCATGATAATATTCTTTATCTAATGGGTTAGGTATCCCTCTTCCTAGCAACCCACAAGTACCTCAGGCATTTCTCTATCATAAACACTGAATTGTCCTATAATCACCTATATCCTTTATATCCATCTCAATGTTGTAAGATCCTAATATCACATTAGATCTTCTTTTTCTTTTCTCTCATCTTCTAGACATCCACCTTAAGATAAAAAGCTTGCTGCAAGTGGAAAATCATAGAATCCTAAATACAAACAGGAATTTACAAAGGTCAAATAGTCTACCTTCTCTTTCTTAATACCACATTCCTGCTAATATTCTCTCTCTCTCACACAAAAAATGTTGGAAGTTAAAATGAGATAACTTTAGTCACCTACAAATTGGTTATTGCCATCATCAAGAAATAATGAATTCCAGAATTAAATAAATGAGGTTTATCAAGTCACATGGTGTTGTAAACTTAGTCCCTTTAACTTTTATACGTAGGGATTTCTTAGGCTTAAAAAGAAAAAAGCAACTGACAGTTTGTTAACCTGTAAAATTCTCATTTCAAAAGTTTAGTTCTTCAAAAAAGATGATGTACACCCTCAAACAGCAAATTTGATTCTGTAACCTTCAGAATATCAAGTCACCAATTGTGAGGGTTTATTTGAAATTATCTTCTGCTAAAAGATGATATTGCAGAAGTTGAGAAGAGTTAAGGCCATGCTACATGCAAGCAGCGTATCAAAAATAGAAGCAAAAACAAAAAAAGATCTGTGATAGAACAAGCAAAGCATTCTGATTAACAAATCATCAGATAGTTATCTCTTTCAAACCTAAAATTTTTTTCAACTCTAAAACTGACTACAGAGTCAAATATTAGTAAATGCCAAACCTGGTAAGTAGTACTATGCATGTTAGATCAACAAATAGGTTACAGGAAGAAAATTCTGTTTCCATATATACTAAGCATCCTTAAGTTACAAACAACTGTGCCCTACTCAAAGACTGAATTTTAAAATAGAGGTTGATGGAAAAAACTTGTCATAAGGATTCACAAATTAGGGTGTTATAACACTATAAACCAAAAAAGCTCTTTAAATGAGCAGTATGCAGTAACACAAAGCTAGTGTCTATGTCTACAATTACAAGCAGAGAGGACTCTAAAAACTTCAATTTACACCTCCACTAAATCACAGTTCATCTGCCTATACAACATTGCTTACCTTCTTAGGACTCTAAAATAAAATACCAAGTTCTTCCAGTAGCAAATTATCAAAAACATTTTTTAAAAGCATATTTTCTTCTTCCATGTGAAAAACCAGTGTGTTCCTTCAAAAAATAATAACACTTCATTTTCACAACTGCTACGAAATTATTACCTAAATTCTATTTCCTTGTATTAGTTGTACATATTACCTTCAGTCTTCCATGGGACTCTGCCTAGGTAGACAAGACTTTATTAGTGACACAAATAAGATTCTCAGCTGTTAACACAATCTGAGGAGGACAGTAAGCTGTTAACACCTCCTCCAACTTTCCTCCCACCCAATTATTTCCACAACTCTCCTTAATGGAAAAGAACAGTACACAAATTCAATATAGAGTCTTGCATCAATTTAAAGAGGTAACTACATTAAAAATTGTGGAACCAAACATCTGGGGAGTGGGGCTACAGAAAATGTAGATTAGATAACATGTCATTTCTCATACTATGCTCTGTAAATCAGAAACTTTCTTTACAGTGCTTGACACGTGGTGGTAAATTGATAATGGAAATTCTCAGCCTATAAGGGGCACTCAATCTCTTGAAAACTTTGCCTCCCACAACAGCAACTACCCTGACACACCTACCCAGAACTGGATTCTTTTTCTTCTAAATCACACTATCCAAGAAATTCGCACACATCTCTCCTTTTAATATACATTGGTAAAACTTCTGGTGTCTTTTACGATTTCATCAAACACTAAGATCCAACAGCAGCCTATGTACCAGTAAAAAGGTCTTAGATAAGCTTTCTTTAAGTAAGCGTTAGTTTTGTTTCTCCACCTTACTCAGCAAGTAATAGTCTTCGAATGAGAAACGTCCTGCAGTGTTTTAGTATTACCAAAAGACAAGCAAATCCCCAAAGACTGGTGGCCGTATTTTTCCCAAATCACTGCCTTCCACTAGTGATCACTTAACGTCCACCTTTCTTGCAGGTAAGGCAGATTTTTTACACGATCCTGAACAAGTAGGTTTCTAGTCTCCGATACCTAGGAATATAACTTAAAAAGAGACTAACTCCCAAATGTTTCAGAAAAACTGTAACATAACATGAGGGACGAAAGCTACCGGGAAAAGGTGTGGGAAATTTTTTTATTAGAAGAGCCGGGGCACAGTGGATGCACTCAGGTATTTAATCCATAATTCGAAGTCCTGAGGACAAATCGGGTTAGCTAAAATAAACACAGTCTGAGAGACGTCCCACAAACTGGAAGGCAGCCACCGGCTCAACGCAAAGCCATGCAGAAGCAGCCTGGGCAGAGTGGGGCCGCAGGACAGGAGAAAACTGCCTGTGGGGGATGCTGCAGGGTGGGCTGACAATGGTGCCTTCTCCACAGTGGAAAGCAATGAGGCGTAGGACCCGAAGGCTTCATTCCGCACGGTTCTGGTCCCTAAAGATGTCGGGCTCTCAGCTCAAGTTTCACAGAGAAAAAAATGAGGCGACAAACGTGCATCCCCGCACCTTAGAAGTCTGCGCTCTCGGCTTCCTCCGCGAACGAGCAAGGGAGTAACGGTCCCGAAATAAACCCGGCGGGGCTCCGAGCACGAAGCACGCGGCCACCGAGCAGAAAGCAGCACGCCGGACCCGGCCCTCCGCCCGGCGGCGGCGCAACCGCGGGGGAGGGGAGCAGGCGGCCAGCGCCGCGCTCGCCGGCCCCGGCCCTTCCCCGGCCTCGCCCCGGGCGCGGCCAAAAGTTTCTAGCCAAAGTCCGCGGCCCCCGCTCGCGCAGCCAACCGCCCCTCACAACCGCCCGGCCGTCGCGACAGCGGCCCGCGCCAGCCCAGCCACGGCGCCGGGACCCCGGGTCGCGCCTTCCTCGGCCCGCGCCTGCCGCCGGAGTTCACCTACCACAGAGCCGGGAGAAGAGCAGCAGCGGGAAGAGCAGCAGCAGCGGCGGCGTCGGGGGCGGCAGCAAGAGCCCGGCTCCGGGGGGAGAAGCGGAGGAAAGTTGTGCCTTGCCGCCTTCAGGACACAGCGGAGCCGGCCCCAGGGTCCGCGCCATCCCCCGCCCTCCCCCCGACCCTCTCGCTAGCCCGCCCCCCGGCTCCCCGGCCCCGGCGCCTCAGGCTCTGGGCGGCGGCGGCGGCAGCGGGCGGAAGGTCCGGCGCGCGCGTCCCCAACTCCCAGCTCTTGAGGCGTCGCCGCCGGCTGACACTCAGCCGAGCGCTAGCGGCTACCTCGACTCCGCCGTCGCTGACGCCGCTGCCGAGGTTGAGGCGGGTGCCGCCCGCCGCCGCCGCCGCCGCCGCCGCCGCCGCCACTCCCCTCCCCTCCCCCCGGCACCCGCCCGCCTCGAACTCCTGGGAACTCGGAACGCACCACCCCGCCCTCGCGGGAGGGGGAAGAAGCCGACCCTTAAAGTCGGCGCTGGGACTCGGCCGCCCGCCCCGCTCAGCTCCGCTCCCGTCTGATCCTGAGTGCTAGCGGCGTCTCCTCCCACCCCGCCCCCCTACACACGCTCCTCCCCTTTCAAAAAAAAAATCTCTTCTCTCCAGTTTGATAACGAGGTTTCTCCCAAAGCCGTGCTTTAAAGAGCACAGGAAAATCTGGACGAGGTTAGTAGGCCCCGCCCCTCGTTCCCCCTCTTCCCAGCGTTTCCAATGGTCTCGCCCACCCCGCCCCTCGCGGGTCCACCGTGGCCCCGGCGCAGACGGAGGCGGAGGGCGGCGGGGCTAACCCGAGCGGCGCTCTCCCTCTGGCGGGGACCAGGAAAGAGGAGGGGGAGTGGGAAGGGCGAAGCAGGACGAGGCTGCCCTTCCGTTACCCATGCTAAAGGTTCCAGTCTAGGAAGCTGGACGCAGCCTGCAGCACTCGTTACCTCCCTCCTCGCCGAGGACTCGGGCTAAAAGGAGAGACTTTCTCCTTCTTGCTTCCCGGGACAGCTGTGTTCTCCGAATCCCTCCCTTCTTCCCAGCTCACTTCCCCCCAGCCCTCCGCAGCACGTTTGCAGTGGCGATTTTCTGAATCGTTTATCTGGGAAGGCGGCTTGGTGGAAGGGTCGGCGGAGCCGGGCGAGGAGAGGGCCCCCGAGAGTTTGCTCTCTCGCTCTTGCTTTCCCGGCTGCCCGGCTGTCAGCTGTCCTCGCTGGGCGACTGGCAACAGGAGGCCACGGACTTCCCCTTTCGGAGCTCCTAGGTGGTGTTTTTTTTTCTTTCATTTGCATGTTCGCACGTGTAATATTATTTTCATTGCCTGTTTTCCTTTAAACTGATCGCGGGAAAGAGACCTCGGGGAGTATTGAAACATTTGCCCGTGAGAGAAGCGTGTGTGATCCTCTGCGACCCTCTCACCCGAGATGGCTGCGTGCCCTGCTCTCTTCGTCCGCCCGCCCGCCACGCACAACCCTAGTGGCCTGACCTGGCAACAGCCACCGGCGGTTCGGCGGGTATGGTGGACGGTTTGGACTATCCGAGGGGCGTCGGAGGCAGAGGACACACGTCCTCAGTCCTGACACCATTAGATGTATGTGGGTGGTGCTATCTCCGCCAAATAGCCACAAATGTTCTCCAATAAGAAGGTCGAGCAAGGATTAGTCGCCTGTCGCAGCCAACTAATGCTTGCCTGCCGCCAAGATCACGCCCATTTAATCACTAGGGTCTCTCCATCTTCCACCCACTGGTTTACAATGTTTTACTCACCTCCAAGGCTACACACCGTTCTACCCCTGCCCCCTCTCCTTTTCCTTAACTTCCGCCTCCACTCCTGTTTCCCAGCGTTCGGTTAAGTACCTCTTTTCATCCACCCCCTTCCTCCCTGCCTCTGCCGTCCCCTGTTTCCTGCAGCCATTCCTTTCCATCACCTCTCCTCAGGACGCACTTATGGATAAACCTTGTCCTGCATCGCTCCGGGATATCCCCTGATGATGATCGTAATTGACGAAATGTAGCTATTGTGACATTCCTCAGCTGTGCTGACACCACCATATCCCTCGAGAAAATTTCGTTTCCTATTTTTGCATTCCCTAAATCTAATTTCGCTGCTAAATTTAGACAGAGCCCACTGCGCAGCAACTAGCTAATTATCTGTTTAGATAGCATTTTAGCACGTTGTTGGTACTCAGTTAAATGTTAAACATCCAAAATTTTAATATCGTTAGCCAATTTCAACCCCCAGCCTTTCCCTGATGGTTCCAGTCTCCACAAAAAGTAATTTAGCCAACATTTGAAAAGGTGCCAAAGGTTTAATATGGGGGCCATCATGCAATTGCTGCAGAGACCATGAGGGATTAACAGGTTTAGCGCGTCTCAGAAGAATGATAGGGAGCTTTAAAAAACACATTTCCTCCATGTTTTGAGAAATTGATTGTTGGCATACTATGATTTTATTCTCCTCTGACCTAAGGTGGAGAGAGAGCATGGAAAAACAGTACTTATAGACTTTATGTAAGCATTAAAAGAGCACCATGCTGGTGTTTTATGTGCATACATGCATTATGTTCTAATATTAATAATTTGTGTTGATATAGCATCTTCAGCCAGGGATGTCAAAGCATACTTCCTACGGAAGGTAGCAATTACTATTATCCCTATTTGCCAGCTAACGGAACCCAGGCACAGAGGTTGAAAACAACTGCTATAAGCCCTGTGTGGTGGTTTTCCTGCCAGAACCAAGTTCTTACCTTTCAGTGGCACTACTGACCTCTTAAGATTCCTTTTAAAGTTAAACAAATTTACTGAGGTAACTCAAACTTCTACTTTCTAAGTGTCCAGTCTTACATTACATTCTCCTCAAGTGAAGACACACCCCCCACTGCACCCCTACCAAGCTTTCCTGTTGGAAACTATTACTGACTACAGAAAAAAATTTTACATTACATGATATAGTTCATTTTTCTTCTATGCTACAATTATTGTTGATTTTTTAAAATCTTTGACATGAGGGCGTTACTGGGTTTTGTACCATTTTTAGCTTTCTAACTTTACAGGTAAGTTTGCTTTTATTGTTTGAGTGATAAACTAGTTGAAGGAATATTTAATTATAGCAAATTTATTAATATTTCAGGCACTTTTGAACCCAGAGTATGCATGTATCTTCTAAGAAAAAGATTATCTGAACAAAAGTAACACAATTTTAATGCCAACAATGATTCCACTGTTGTAGGTTAAGAGTAGCAATGGTGTCCACTCCACTTTTGATCTCAAAGACTGTTGGCCAGTTATCAAGGTTCATTAAATCTTCACTAAAAAACAAACGTTGACCTCTTAACAAAGAAGTAGTGATGTACAATGCTGAACATGTTATATTTTCTCAAGTAATCCAAATTAAAGGTTTGAAGCTATTACTAGAATTTCATAGCTGACTGAAACAAAGGAAGTATTTTATAGTAGAGGTAGGCCAGTATGTACTTCAGCTAGTTCCTCTTACCATCAGCAAATTTTTATAACCTGCTGCATGAAGAAGTATAGCTTTTCCCTCAGTGGAAGCAATGAGCAATGCTTTGTGGAATGTTTGAACTTGGTACTGTATTTGATAACAAGTTGATGTTAATTGGCTAGATTCACAGTCTGCCAAAGTCAAACTATGCAAATAGTTAAAAACAAACAAACTGCAAAACCACAAAAAAGTCTTCCACTTTCAAAATCTTTACCTCACATTTACCAAAGGCAACTATAGTCTATTGAAAAGATCTTCCCCATACTGGTTTCTCCTTCATTTTTCCTTTAGGTCTTTTCTTTGCTCAACTCTCATTCTATCATTGAAGTCTTTACTCAAATCTCATTTTATCATGAAGCCTTCTCACATTCCCAATCCTTATGCCCTTTTAACTTGCTTTATTTTCTCCATTGCACTCAGTATCTGATATGTTATGTCTTTATTTATTTTCTGTTTTCTCTTCAGTAGAATGAAAGTTCCACAAGGGTGTGCAGGAACCTATCTGTTCTTTTTCCCTGTTGAAACCCAACCACCTAGAACAATATATGCTATATAGGTCCCAGATTAAATGATAAAATGGTAACTATAGTGACATAGCATACTCAAGTGTATGTCTAATGGCAAACAAATTCAAAAAAGGATGTTAATTTTTTAAGTCTTGAGTATATAACCATACTGAATTTTTTAAGCTGGAAGACAGTTATTCTAACAGACCATTGCTTAAGAAGAATTATCTTAGTGCTGCTTATTAAGCGTCTCTCCACTCCATACTCAATACTTCCACATCCTGAGTTTATAATACTGGGGTTGGGGCTCTGCAAACTATGCCAGATGACTTCCTGGGCAGTTTTATCAGTAGAAGCTGTTGGAGTGATGCTGGAAAGCCAGAGTAGGGGAGAAGAGACTTGTTCCTTTCTGTTTGCCTCCTCCTCCTATCAGCATCACCTCACATTAATACCCTTTACTCTGTCATCAGTAGTTGGTTCCAGCCTCCCTCTACTTTTACTCTGAGAACCAAACTCATCATGACCCCTCAGGGTCAGCACCAGCCAGCCTGTGCCCACTTCTCAGAGGTCAGAGCCCTAGCTCAGCAGTATTGCTCCTCTGATTTTCTGAATTATCACCCAGCTTTTCCCTTTGTTCCCTCAGCTGAAAAGTTGGAATGGCTACTTACAATTCACATGTGGATCATCTCGGTGTTCCCCATTTTGGTGTGGAGACCCCCTCCAATCCCTATATAATAATACCCTGCTATCGAGTTCCTCCGTAAAACAATATAGTGTTTGTTTCCCTGTTAGATGCTTGATTTTTCAGCAACTGTTTCCCAAAACCTTCCATTGTAACAGTTAATTTTTCTCTAAGTCAAGCTGTTTAAAATAACAGAGCCAACATCCAACTGTCAATTAATGTAAATAAAAACAATAAGGCAAATGAGCAAAATTTGTTCTATGTCATTGGTAATAATCCAGGTTAAGTAAAGGTAGGTTTAAAATAAGTAAATTTGATGAAAATTATGTTGTTGTTTTAGCCATATGTACATATGAGCTGTTTCTTCTCCCTCGTCTAGATTATGTTAAGAGCAGATAGAAATATCTAACTTTAGGTGGTTAGGTGATTTATTTCTTTTGCAGACTTCCGTTGCTCCTGAGACCCATGGAACTGAAAGGTAAGAGGATCACTTAGGGAAAGAAGAATTGGACTTCTCTCCTAAACTTACAATGGAAGCAAGCACACATTTCACATAGCTATCTAAAGCCTAACTCTGTGTAATATACACTCCTCTGTAGGAGCCCCAGGGTTCCAAAGAGTACAGTTTGGGGAACTGGTACTCAGGCAAAAAGAGCTATGCCATAGCATTATGGTAGGTGAAATAAAAGAGCAGGCTACCTTAGCAAAGATGATTGAGCTACAGTGTGCTGGATTCCATGATGGGTGCTGGGAATGGAAAAACGCAAGTCCTGATCCCAAAACACCAATAACAATCTCCTTGCAAACAGTGAAGGATGTACAGTACAGGAGAGAGCACAGGAGGAGTCCCAGGCCTGACTGTAAGAGACTGGGAAGGCCTAACAGCATTTGAACAGTATTCAAGAATGACTAGGAATTTTCCATATGTATGGGGTAAAAGCAGCAGAAGGAATAGAAGAGTGGCAGATGGAAGGTTACAGAGGCAAGACAGAGTATGGTGTGTTTTGGGATCCACAAGTGTTTCTGTGCTGCCAGAGGGCAACATGAAAGGGGATTTAGGAGGAAAGGAAAAAATGAAATTAGATGGGTAGGCAGGAGGTTTTTAAACAAGAAGTTTAGATATCTGGTAGGTCATGGAAGCAAGTGAAGAATTTTGAGTTGAGAAATGACAAAATTAGGTTTGCTAACGTCAGAGAGCAGTGTGCAGGTGAAGATGGATGGAATGTCAGGGGACTTGGGAGAAATTTGTTGTTAGAGCAGAGAGAATGAAGGTCTGCACTTGAGCAGTGATAAAGTGAACAGAAGGGAGAAAATTTAAGATAATTTTAGTATTTAAAACAAAATAGCTTATTCCTACAGTGGTTTGAATATGATGTGGCCACCGTATTATTGGGCAAATTTTAGAATTTACTTCTACCTTATGTTATATTATTTCTTTAATTCTTTTAATTCTTATGGGTATGTCTAAAATTGATATAATTCCAGTAGTTTCTTTTACATTATCATTCACCAATAAGTAGTGTTTTAATGAAAGAAAAGGAAAAGAAAATATGGTTTTGTGAATGATTTTGCTGTTGTATTTAGATTGAATTGAACTGAAGAAATCTGGTGTTTGTGTAGGTTCACTGCAATGAGCTACATTTCCACCACAGATATTTCAACAGATCCTGCCCTAATTATTCACCTAAACCTTTATTTCTAACTTGGACCCTTTGGTATCTAACCCCAAACACATGACTCATCAGCTACTCTATGTTTCTCAACCCAAGGATCCCACATGCAGAGACTGAATGATGCAGTGTTACAGCCCTGGGGCTTCACTGCCTGGGTTTCTGTTCAAATCCTCTACTTTGTGACCTTGGGAAAATTACTCATTCTCTTAATTTCCTCATGTAAAAATAGGGAAAGTGGGTATTCCTTCTTCACAGTGTTTGAAGGATAAAAACTGGTTCATGTATGACTTTAGAACAATCCTGATACATAAAGCCCAAAAGGTATTATTCTTTGTTGTTGCTATTATTATCACTACTAGTAGTAGTATAATAGTAGCAGTGGTGGTGATAGTATAGTAGTAGTAGTAGTGGTGGTGGTAGTAGTAGTGGTAGTGATAGTAGTGGTAGTAGTAGTAGTAGTAGTAATAGTACCAGTGGTGGTGGTGGCCGTGTTAGTGTTTACCAATCATCAACAACCTGGGAATAGAATTTTGATGTCTCTTGTTCCCAAAATCCAGTTGAAATCTTGAAACCAGTTCTGATAAACTCTGCTTTCCATTAACCAGACTGTGCTAATTTAGCATTCTTTTGTATTGTTTACAAACCTCTGCAGTGTACCTTCTGTGGCAGACAGAATAACAGTCCCTCAAAGATGTTCACATTCTTATCTCCCAAACCTGTGGATATGTCGGGTTACATGACAAAGGGGAATCAGATTTGTAAATGGTTAAGGTTGCTAATCAGCTGACTTTAAAAATAGGGAGAGTATCCTGGATTACTCAGGTAAGCCCAGGGTAATCACAAGAGTCCTTAAAAGAGAAGAGTCAGGGGGAGAGGTGACTACAGAAAATGGTCAGAGAGATGCCATGTTAGTGGCTTGGAAGACAGAGGGCAAGGATGGTACGCAAGGAATGTGACAGTGTTCGGAAGATGGAAAAGACTTCTAGCCTCCAGAAAGGAATGCAACTCTGCCCACACCTTGATTTTAGCCAAGTGAGACCAGTGTTACACTTGTAACCCACAGAACTGTAACATAATAAATATGTGTTGCTGTAAACCATCGAGTCTGTGGTCATTTATTACAGTGACAGTAGAGAACTAATTGTGATATAATGAGAAATACATATTTGATCTTCCTCTCTCAGATTCCTGGCACAGAGCTCCTGCAACCCTTAATTTCCTAAGTGATGGGGTGAGAGGAGTTTCTTTTGTCATTTATAATAATCCCCTTTCAACCATATCTTCATTTACACTATGAAGGTGCCTCTTGGAGAATGGGGGCTGTTTGCTGGAGAAAGCAACCACATGACTAGAGAGTTGGAATTTTCAGTCCCACCCCCAAACCCCCTACCTCCAGTATGGGGAGAGGGGCTGGAGATTGACGTAATCATCAATTGCCTGATGATTTAATCAATCATGCCTACTTAATAAAGCCCCCATCAAAAACTCTAACCAAAGTGGTTCAGGGAGTCTCCAGGTTGGTGAAGACATGGAGATGCTGGGAGGGCACTGTATTCAGAAAGGGCAAGGGAACTGTTCCTCTTCTGCATGTATTACCCTATACATCATTTCCTTTGGCTGTTCCTGAGTTGTGTGATAAGAAATCAATAAATGTGTTTCACTGAGTTCTGAGAATCCTCTAGCAAGCTATCAAATGAGTTGGGGGTCATAGAAACAGGTGACAACTTGGGACTTGTGATTGGCATCTGATGTGGGGGCAGTCTTGTGGGACTGGGACCCTAACCTGTGGGGTCCATGCTAACTCCATGTAGTTAGTATCATAATTAAATTGCAGGACACCCAGTTAGGTGGTCTAGAGAACTGGAGAATTGTTTGGTGTGGTGACTACCCCTTCACCACCATATTTGGTATCAGAGTTGGCATGAGTAAAAACAGGAGTTTTCTTTTACAATATATCTCCCAACCCCCTTATCTTAATTCCTTTGACCAGCACTGGAAGACTTTAACATAAAGAACTTTACTTCTGACCACCTTATCTAGATAAGGTGATTAGAAATAAAGCTGACCAATTTGTTTACCTCATGCAACTTAGTACCCCTGTTCTACCATGAACAAACATCCCCATATCTTTGCCTTTTAACACACTTACCTTCTCAAACTAAATGAAAAATGAATTTTCTCTTCAAATTTTCAGATTCTTTGCACCATCGTCTTCTACAGAAAGATTTTGATTTTTCCACTTCTTCAACACATGCTGCCTGCAATTGGCTGGGCATACTTACTTCTAGATCATTGTTCTATAGCCTTCATTTGACAACCTGTCTGAGCACTCTTTTTTATTCTGCTTCTATTTTAAGTCCTGAACAATGTGAAAAGTCTTCAACTTCCTGTGGATCTTTGGTTTCAGTGGGATTCTCTTACTGAAGAGCTTTTTCTAAGCTAGCTTCCTGTTTTCCTACCAGTTTACCATCACTGTTGAATTTCTTCTTTGTCTTCCAATTTTTGTCTTCTACCATTTATCTTAATCCATTATTCCCATTCTGGTCTTTCTGCATTCCTAACCACACTGAACTCCACAGTAAACTTTGCAATGATGCACTCATCAGCCCTTACCTGCTTTGTCAATCCTCACTAACAACATTCAGCGTTCTTGCCAGAGATCAAGAGTCCCTTGATAAAATCTCAACAGGGCACTAGTTATAATTCCTGAAATTTCATGGTGTCAAACTTCCCCTCAGATTCTCAAACCTACTCAATGGCCCTTACAGTCATCCTTATTGAAACCCTTACACTGTCAGCTTCAAACTTTTTCTCAGGCCTCCATCCCTTTCCTTAGCCTATGCACTCTCACTGGATCACACTACTTATTTCCCTAAGAAAATAAAAGTTTTCCTAGATGAATTTCATTAATCGCCTTCTAATTTAACTTACTTGTCACCCTTTCCTTTCCCTCAGCAACAATTTAAAAATTGGCTGACAGTAACCTCAACTCCACCGTCCTCCACAGATCAAAACCCGTGGATTGTTATATTCTAAGCATCTGAGGATGGAAGAGCACAGACACAACTCACCTCTTAGAAACAGATCGAACTCTTACGCATTAGAATTCTTAAAATCCAATTTCAGTATCAGGAACCCAGCTTTAAAGATAACAGGCTGCTGCCCTTTTGTACCTTACTGTCTTTCTGTTATGAGAATGAAAAGCCAAACAAAGAAGTTGACCTAATGAATGGAACTAAATTAGGGAGCTACAAGCCAGCTGGCCAAGGGCATAAGTTCTATACCTCTTATGATCAAATACTTTAATGCTTAGCTGTTGCCCTTCACTGTCTGGAAATATTACTTTGGTATAACATGTATGTGAATAGTTGGGTAAATAAGTAAATAGGCTTTGTTATTTTCATATGTGATTCTATATCTATAGGGCTAGAACCTCAGGATTGGAGGCAGTCTTAGCTTTCTAATTTTCTTTGTCCTTTTTACTGTGCCCTTTATACATTTCATAAGAATTCCATCTATTTAGTTCCTTGAACTTATCTTTTCCTATTTCCATGACTATCTCCATGGTTACTTAAATCACTGTGAAATATACTATATTATTGAAAAAGATCTAAGCATTCATGCTTCTACTATAACTCACAGAGAAACTAATATGTCATTTCTGCCAATCTCTGTATTTATAACAGCATGAGAGAAATCCCAGAGAAACTGACCCTTTTGCCTAATGACAAAATACCCTTTTAGAACTATTAAATATTTTGTCCCTGGAGAGATTATTGACAATGAATGAAGGAACTACCCTTTCAAATTCTGTGTAGACACATTTCATTTATTCAGTAAATGTTTCTTCCAGATCATTCACGCTTCATGCAGTGAAGATGTAGCAACAAAGAAGACACAGAGATCCTTTTCTTCAAAGACTTCTCAGTTTGTCAGGGGAAGCAGGTGTTAAATGAATTAATTATGCAATTTTTTAGTCACAATTTTATTACTGTTGTAAAGAAAGGCACAGGGTGCCAGAGAGTACATATTAGGGGACCCAAGTTAATATTGTGGAGTCAAAAAATAGCTTCATTGGTGAACTGTTGTTTAAGCTAAGACACAGAAAATAAATTAGTGTTAACCCTATGGAAACAGCGTGCATGTTTGTGTGTGTGTCTTAAAAGGTTTCAGTGTAAAGCCCAAAGGTTGGTTAATCTGAAGAACTGGAATGGGAGCACCTGCCAGTTATTTGTATGTAGCTCCTGGTTCATTCCTGACCTTCTGTGTTCTCTGAATCACAGGGGCTGGAAGCTAGCATACTACATTTTGCTGACTCCTTTGTCAGCACATTTCCTGTTAGTTTTGCCACTGGCAGGACATTAGAATAGAAGAAATGAAGAAGCCCCCCCTCCCCTTTTTTTTTTTTTTGCTTCTTGGGGAGCCTCTGGTAGCAGCAAAAGAAGTGGTGGAAAACTCTGGACTCCAGCAATCCCCAAAGGTTTTTAGCAGCATCTACAGAAAGGCAAGTGCCTACTTAGCTCTAACATCAACAGAAACAGATAGTGTGTCTCCAGCTTATCAAAGAGAATTAAAGGTTGATGGGCACCAGCCCAGGAGTGGTAGCAGCTTCCTGATCTTCAGTTAGTATCTTACTCATTGAAATAGTCCTTGGGTTCTATTTTTTTTTGGCTGTATGCTGATGAAAACAGAATAGGAGAATGGTGTAAGATACCAGAGACGGAGTAAGGGTCCATGTAAAGGAGATTCTTATAGGTCAAATTAAGTATTTTGGGCTTCATTCTAACAGTAATGGTAAACCATGAGAAAATTTCAATAGGGAAGCTTTAACTTTCCATTTTAAAAAGAGCAAACTGACCATCATAGAGAGAATAATAGGTTGGTAAGAATAAGAGTAAGTTCAAGCATCAATTAAATAGATATGAGAATTCGAACAAGAAGTGATGATAGAGCAAAAGTGATAAAAAATAGGGATGTTGACAGCATTGAAAAGGAATTGGTAGGACTTGTTGGTTGGTGGGATTTTGAAAAAGGAACAAAGTAAAGGTGATTCTAAGGTTTGTGACACGAGCACTGAGTACAGGGTGATGCCATTCACTGAGAAAAGACAACTTTAGGGGCAAATATAATTTTGAGTTTGAGGTGCATACAAGACATTCAAGTAGATATGCTGAGTACACTTTAAGATGAATAGACAGAGAACTCGTAACATTGATTTATAGTGAGGAAATAAGTTTAGACGAAATCAGCAAATTGTATTTCAAGCCATGTGAGTATACGAGTTCATTCAGGACATGAGTATGGTATAAGCAGATAATGCCTGATGCTGAGAAGTGGGAATATTTAAATGACATGTTGAAGAAAAGACATCTGTGGATAAAGTGAAGGTTCCTATGGCCAGGATCCACACATGAACTTTAACTACTTGATGATGTAACTGGCCTGCTGCTAGGCTATTGCTTCCACACCCTAGGCAATTAGCTATTATTGACTGAGTCACAATATACGGAGCTCTGCACAGTGCTCTGGGCCAAGACAGACACGAAGGAGGATTACAGACCTGCAGACTGTTAGACGCACATGCAATTCTAGTGCTTGACCTATCGCCGGGAGAACAAGCCAGGTAATAAACCTTTTCACCCTAAGAATATTCCACTGTCATTCATCGGTCTCACTGAATCCATAGTGAACTTGCCCAGGGCTGAAACCCATTGGCAAGACAGCATCTCTAGCAAAAGAGATTGAAGAATTGCCAGAAAGGAAGATGGGAAACTACAAATGTGGTATCATCAAATGTGAGGGACAAGAACAATTCTAGAAAAAAAGAGAATGATCAACTTGGTTGAATATTATGATTAAATTGAGGACATTGGTAATTTCAGAAAGAGTAAGTTACAGAAACCAACTGTGGCTAGTATATGCAATATTTATTATATGCATATAATAACATTAAATATATGAATATAATAACATAATTTATTCAAAGAATATTGAGTAGTTCATTTAATCTCCGGGAGGCTTGGTAAACCAGAGTGGAGACAAGCAGCCAGAAACACCATCCAAATTCACACTGCAGGTGTGATCAAGAGAGAACACTGCTGGCAAGCCACCAGGCATGAGATGCTACGTTCGGTGCCAAGGAAAAGGCTGGAACTGTACTTAGACATTTAGGGGGGAATAAAGTTTTCTTCAGTCCTTTTGTGGCCCTGTTTGAGTCTGAAAATTAAACTGACAAAGACAGATTAACAGGAGAAAAGCATACAAATTTACTTAGTATAAGTTTTACGTGACAGGGGAGTCTTCATGAGAAAAAGTCTGTTACACCAAAGAAACTATTAAACCTGGGTGTTCTCTCCTAGGTTTGGTGATGAGTGAACAGTCATGAGGAAATATGACAGGGTGTCTTGCCAATGGGTTTCAGCCCTGGGCAAGTTCACTATGGATTCAATGTGACCAAAGAAATTGACAGCAACACATTCTTGGGGTGAAAGGGTTATACCCAACTTTACTTCCAGGTGGCAGGTCAGTCACTAGAATCCCATTCACTCAGAGCGAGTCTGCATGCAGCAAGCCGGTCTCTGCCTCTAGGCCCCTCTGTCTGCATAGCAGTCCTCTGGGCCTCTCTGCACAGTCGTCCCACACAGAGGTCCTCTGGGCCTCAGTCCTCGGTGCTGCCACCACTCCAGCCTCTGCTCTGCTCTCCTGCAGCCTTACAGCCCTGCCACTGTGTCGCACGCAGAGCACTGGGTGGAGCTCTTTATATCGAGTCAACAGCCATGTATTGCCCACAGGTGTGCAGTGAGCTAGTCAACCAGGGCCAGGTGAGAATCCTGGCCACAGGAACTCTCATTTTATCCACACAGGTCAAAGAGAATGAAGTAAGTGTAGTAAACTGGGGGAAAGTTAGCAAGGCCCACATGTTTAATTGTTCTTGGAACCCCCTTTGTCATCAGAAATAAGGGTGCCCCTCTCCTCCAGGTGGGAGGGCACCTTTCACAGAGGGCCTTAGGGGCTGCTTTCAGGGAGAAGGGCAGGGGAAGGTCAGAATGACCTACTTACTCCTACTGTTTTCTCAAACCCCTTCAGCTTAAAATGTTCAATATGTTCAAGGTACTGTATTTTGGGATAGCACATTCTGAACTCTGTCAGACACCATCTCTTATACTCCTGCCACTGTCAGCTCAGCTCAGTCTTCCTGCAACCATCTCTGCCACCAAAGGCAGTTCCCTGAGCACCACATGATCTGTAGGCCAGTGCAGCTGATCTGCCTCGTGATGGAAACAGAAGCTAGACTACAACTAATGGTGGAATGAATGAATGAGGAGGATATGAGAAGATCAAGTACAGATAACTTTTCAAGGATTTAGTTGTGAAAGAAAAGTGGGAAAGCAGTAGCAGTATGGTATCCACAGAAACTTTTCAAGATTAGAAGGATAGGTGATAGGGAGAAATGGATGACATTAGGGAATTAGAAGATAATCTATAACATAAGATTAACCAGAGTAACAAGACAAGAATGCCTATCACTCTATTATCTAATATTATCCTAAGGGCACTAAATAGAGAAAAAGAGAAAGGATTTTGAGGTTTAAACATTAGAAAAGGAGAAGATGAATGATCACTATTTGTAGGTAATATAATTATACACCTGAAAATCCCAAGACAATTAACTAAAAATCTATTGCAATTAGAAAATTCAGAAAGGTGGCTGACTACAAAATTAATATATAGAAATTAGTAGACTTCACATATTGAAACAAGTTAGGAGAGCTAATAAAAGACAGTATCCACTTACAATAACAATAAAAAATGATAAAACACCTATAAATTATTTTAATGAGAAATATGTAAATTTTGTACAAAGAAAACTTTAAAACAGAAATCATAATAGATAAAAAAAGAAAACTTAAAAGCAGTAGAGGAAATCATAAGAATTTTTCCCACATAAACATGGAATAGGGAGGGGTTCTCTAAGTACATCACAAAAGTCAGAGCCATAAAAGTAAAACTTTAATAAATCTGACTATAAAATATTTCTGCATGGCAAAAAAAAATTACAACTCATTTTACAAAAGTTACATATAAATAACTTCTACAAATCAATTTCTTAAAAATACAACATCAGAAAATAAAATACAAACAGTTCTTAGAAAAGAAATTGTGACTTTTAAATATTTGAACAGATTGTCAATCTTCCTTATAATAAGCAAAATGCCAATTAAACTTACATTATGAAATTAATGAAAACTTGTGGTGCCCTTCTGTTGGGTGAGTGTTATCTCTCTCATACATTTTTTAGGGAACTGTAGTTTGGTTTGACATCTATGGCAGATAGTTTGGTAATATATATCAAAATTACAATTTTGTTTATCTTTTAACCCTGCAGTCCCACTCAAAGGACTTTAACCTATATGTATATTTTCACATATACAATGTACAAAATTATTTGTTGCAACATCGTTCACTAAAAAAAGTTTGGAGACAGGTTAAATGGCCATCCATGAAGTCAGGTTAAATAATTTCTGGGACATTCATAATTAATGCCATGTTGCTTAAAAATAAAGAACCAAAACTTTAGGAATTAGTATTGTCTCCAAAATACATTTTCAAATGAAAAAAGCAAGACAACCAAAGTGTATATTTCTTTTAAGACATAAGAAAGAATATGTTTGCATACATTTACCTATGTGTGCATAGAATATCTCTGGCAGGTTACTTGCCCTAAGGAGAAAATAGGTACCTGGGACTAGCAATGGAAAATAGACTTTTCATCATAATCCCTTTTGTAATTTTTTAACGTTTAATCATTTATATATATTGCCTATTAAAAACAAAACTTGAGAACTAAAAACTGTGAATTCCCTGGAAATATAGAAGGGAATATAATCCACAGAATATGTAGAGAGATTGTGTTGGGAGCCATAGGGCACAAAAACAACAAGACTCCATTTTGTTTTAAAGACTCCATCTTGTTGTTTACTTCTTGTTGAACACTTTCGTGCTACATTTTCCTGCCAAATGTTCTCACTCTGGTCCGCCTCTTACGTCAGAGGCAACTGTGCATGCGTACAACTCTGTGCGTGATTGGACTTTGTAGGCCGATTCATTAGCATAATGGGCAACCAATCAGAAGAGACCACACCCTGTACTGTCTATATATTCTCTGCCCCAACCTGTAGTAAACGAGACTTGATCAGAAAGCCTGTCGTGTCTTTATTCTCTCTGTCTTCTGTCTCTTTTCATTCGTGCACCCCTTCCTTAGGTTCTCGTTGCAGACCTGCAGGCCAGATCAAGATTGGCCTTGAATAACAAGAGGAAACATTTCTGTCATTTTTATGTGTCAGAAAGAAGAGAGGGGGGATGTAGCGTTTGGTGACACCATAGATTTGGTGACAGAAGCTTAAAGGTTGAAGAAATTTTCTGTTTGAAGCTATTACATCTTTTAAAAATTTTACTTAAGGGGATTGCAAAGTCCTGACAGTGTAAAGATGATGGAAGAGGGTGCACTCTGAGAAGAGTAGAAGTTAGAAATAATTATTATGGAGTGTAGGAGGGTGAGGTGGCCATAGGAATGTGGTCAAATTGCAAAGCAGTGTGCAGGACCAGGTAGAGGCTGGTCATTAGTGATACAAACTAGTTACCTGGTCATTTATCTCCAATTCCTAACTGGTAGGAGAGAGGGGCTAATGAAAGTGAAATGTTTAGCTTTCATTTTCTTGCTAATGGGAAGACTGAGAAAGAGATGATCTCTGTAAGTCAGAGGACACCTGAAGGATGGGCACCAAGCCTGCCTGGAAATGCCACCCCAGTAGGGAAAAATATCATTTTGCTGTTAACCATCATATGTCACAGAGAAAAGAACAAATTTACAAGGATTTGCTTACACAGAAGCAACACAAATTCTGTTTGATTTACTTAGGTTCTCAGAAATCTCGTGAGTTTCCATCTATGGAAACAATAAACAAGTCGTCAGCTTGTTTACTCTTTTTTACTTATTTATTGCTCATGTTAAATTACAGTTGTAAACTCTTTTTTACTTATTTATTACTCATGTTAAATCCAGTATAATATGAATCTGTTTTGGAAGGTTTTTAAAAAGAATAGTATACTAAACCAAAAATTTTAAGTACTCTACCACTTAAACCAAACATACAAGTAGAACTAAATCCTGAATTGTGCTGATTTATAATTATTAAAATGGTAAGAGCAGAAAATTTTTATGTATCAGCTGTTTTTGACATGTTAATCTGTTTAAAATTGGCACATAAAATTGAAACTATAAAACTTTTATAGGAATAACACATTCTTATTTTGAAGCTTTCCACCCCAAATGTACTCTGAAAGATATTGCTCACGAGAATTGCTTTTTAATAATCCTAATTTTTAAGATTGAAAATAAATGTAATTTCTCAGGAATTTAATTTTCAAATGTAGCCAAGACCTTTCTATCCTTTATAATTATTAAATATATATGAAAAGACACAATAGTTTTGTTATGATAACATGGTCTCTTACTGCAAAAGAGAGGCAGTATTCATTCCTTGTGAGTTAGTTGTTGCAAATCTATTTAGGAAGTGCTTTAAAAATCCCCTACTTTAATTCTTTTGCCTGTGGAGACAGTTCTTTTCAATGCCATGCATTACCTCCCATAGTGATCTTTAAACAGTAGCAATAAAAAGACTTTTGCTTTGAAGCTGTCAGTGGAAAAGGTATTTTCCTTGTGCTGAGCTCAGAGTTAGGACTGGATTTGATAGACCAGTCTTAGTGCTTTTAAAATAGATACTCTTCAGTGATAGGCCAATAATTCTCTAAGTATTTGCATGGGGAAATATAAATTGTGCATTTTGGCATTTTATGTAAATCCAATGGAATAGTTCTGTTACATTCACTAGGCCCCACACTTGTGAAGCATTATGAAAATACGAAACACTTTGCATTGAAGTGATAGAACCATTTAAAAAATAAACAGCAAAATATGTTTAAAATATGTACTGTTTCATACTTTCTTGGCACTACTAAGATAATGATATTTATAAAATTGAAAACAAAGGCTTGAAATGTATGTAGTGTCTTTTTAAAAAAATTTGTTTCCAAATATAATAGAGCCAAAGGTACTTCTTGTATCAGAGAATTCTTATATCTACAAGGGCTCTACCTTCTTATATATACACAAGGGAACTTAGTTTCAAACCTTGTAAGTAACTAACTCTAAGCTATACAGGCTTTTCAACTGAATAACTTCAGCTGCATATTACAGAAAATCTCAGGAATGGTAGCTTAATCAAAGAGGGGTTTACATTCTCATATAGGAAAGGCTGGAAGTAGCCAATTGCTGGTAGTTCAGCTGATTAACAACATGTAAAACCCAGGCTCTTTCAGTCCCTCTGTCACGGTCTTCTAGATTTCTGGGTCTTTAGCCTCATTACCTCAATACTCATGGTCATGAAAAAGCTGCAACAGCTCCAGACATCATGGCCAAGTTAAAGGTAAGAAGAAGGGAGGATTGGAAATTGACAACATCTCTTCAACAGTATATTGAAACTCCCTCCAGAAGTTTCCAAGATATCTTCCTTATGTTTCTCTGACTAGGACTGGGTCACATGGCTACTCCTAGTATGGGCCTTTCTGGCCTTTTGCCAGAATCATTTTAGGGATGAATGTAGGATTAGCCAACCAAAAATGTCAGTCATGCACAGCTATTGTGATTTTAGAAAACAATTTTTCTTGTAGTTAGAAATTAGCTATATTCAACCAAAATACTCTGAGATAGAAAATAATTCAAGGATACTGAAGTTGCCTAAAGTGAAATTATTTCAGAATGATGGAGACAAAATAAGTAAAAAGTGTCCCATTCTTCATACTGCTATTGTTGTTATTATTACTATTATTATTTCTTTTACTGTTATTATTCTCTCTTGCCTGAGGGAAGGAACTTAATTTTCTTTAAATGTTGTAATTTGGGGGACATTTAGAAGGATTTGAGGTCTCCTTTAAAGACCAAATCAGAAGAACTATCTCCACTAAATACTGTTCTGGGAGCACATGTTCCTAGCTTGCTTGCAAATTCTCACTTTATTCAGGGATCTCTATCTCCTTTCTTTTGAACCCTTTTTTATGAGAGATACTCACTGCAGAAATGCATGTATAAGACCATGGGTCTCACCTGAGTTTGCTTCTGCAGGCACTAGTCACAGTGCCTGAAAACTATGTTAAAAGTTAAGATTTATCTCCCTTCTGCTTTTGAATGTGCAATCCTAAAATGGGTCTGTGAAGAAATCTGGGGTGAGATAAATCCTCATCTCATGTCTCCATGAAGTGACACAGCAGAAAGTATGATCGTCCAACTGACATTTTACTGTGTGAAATCTGTCTGTCACTCCTCTTGGGACAGCCGTGGGACTCTGACTTACAATAAAGCTTAGTTATGATACAGCAGCAAGAACACAAGCGTTGATGTCAGAAAACCAAGTTTTGAAGCTCAGTTTTCCCATGCACTAATTCACTGTGAACACATCATTTAAACTCTGTTTCTTCTTTACAATGGGGATCATAATCATACTTCAAAGATCTGTTTTGAAAATCAGGTGGGATGTTAATTAAACATTTTATAAAAGAGAAAGCAGGTTATAAATGCATTATCTAATAAACTCAGTAATTTCACTGGGGATGAGTCCAATGTGGGCTTACTTTGAGGAAGACTGAATTTCATGGATTTTGTAACTGCACACTAAAGTTTAATAGTGTCTAGAAAAATTCCTCCTTCTTGTTTGAATGCTCTTTGTTTCCTTGGCATTGCATGTAATAACAACAAAGGAGTAATCAAAAAAAGGGTTTGAGTCTGTTTATAATATTAAGCCGACTCACTCTCCCATTCATATTGGGATTTTCACCCCTTTCCTTAGACATCTAAAAGAAAGTGTATCTGGTTCATTGTTTTTGTGTTTACTTCTTTATTTAGTGAGCCCCGCTGACGTCAAATAAAAAAGCATTTTTCTCTGGGGCTTTCTCTCGTAGTACTAGAAAATGCAAGCATGCTGAATGAAAGTGGTTTTAGTTCCAGAAAAATTAATAGACCTCAGCTTACAAATAAATGTTCACACCTTTCCATTACATTTATTTTGCAGATATGTAGATATACTCAGAGGTTTTTATATCAGAAGACTTAGGAGAACAATTTGTCCAGAATATCTAGGATCATCATCAAATATTTTTCAGATGTTCATATGTGTTACTCCCTTAGTGACCCTCTATAGTCTAAATCAGGTACCCCTGGTTATTTCTTCATGTAGCAAATACTTTTTTGATTTAATGTCTAACTCATGAGTATAAGCTTCATAAAAATCTTGTCTATTTGTTGCTAATACACAGTACTTAGCTAATTCATAGTTGCATTCAAAGACTATTTGTTAAATGAGCAAATGAATCAACAAAGAACAGATAATGCTTTTTAAAAACTTTTATTTTGGTATCACTAATATACAGTTACATGAGCAACATTGTGGTTACTAGACTCCCCCCATTATCAAGTCCCCACCACAAACCCCATTACAGTCACTGTCCATCAGCGTAGTGAGATACTATAGAGTCACTACTTGTCTTCTCTGTGTTATACTGCCTTCCCCGTGCCCCCACACACACATTATGTGTGCTAATCATAATGCCCCTCATTCCACTTCTCCCTCCCTTCCTACCCCCCCCCACCCAAGTCCCTTTCCCTTTGGCAACTGTTAGTCCATTCTTGGGTTCTGTGAGTCTGCTGCTGTTTTGTTCTTTCAATTTTTGCTTTGTTCTTATGCTCCATATATGAGTGAACAGATAATGCTTTTATTGACCACATTCCATATTTATTCACATATTTCCCCTGTCCATAAATTGGGAAGTAGAAAATAGGTAAGGAGAGAAGAGAAAAAAAAAGGAGGGTCAGTGATTTAAAAGGGATTCTTGCTTTGAAATTGTCCTTATTCAAGATTCAGATTCCAAACCTGAAAATGTGGTCCAGAGGAAGTCAGGCAATTTTGAAAATCCAGTCAATTGTCCAGTGTTTATAGCAAGGTTAGAAGCACCTTTTTGCCTGTCTATTCAAACAGTCCAAGTTCAAAGGTAAAAACAAGGCAAGAACAGTACTGGGCATCTGGGAAGCAGGAGGAAGTCTGAGTGCTGACTAATTCTCCCAGTCATGGAGGACAGGCAGGCTTGCACCCACCCTTTCTATTCAGCTCCCTTTGTCTGTCCTGGCAAGAACAGGGACACGTTCTACCTCATACAAAGTGTTCCCCAAAGAAAGGCAATGTTGTTAACTATGAAGTTGATTGATGCTTTTGTAGCTCACAAGTAGTCTGTCCTGGTAGCTCTGGTTATTATCTTGAAATATAAAAAATAAGTGTATTTGAAGCAACATTAAAGTTTTTTTTTTCTGTTTAACTGTATGTGCACATACATGTGGTTATTGAACATTGTGGAATATGAAGATTTGGCAATATTTTTGCAAATGTGATTTCTAATTGTGTAAACCGTAACTCTGAGTTTCTCTCTTAAGTTTGTAAAATAAATAGTCTCAGATGTGTTAATCATTAATAGGATCCTGATTAAAGAAGCTTTCTAGATGTTCAAGGATTATATCCCCAAATCCTAGGATACTGGATTTCCTGTTACACTATATAAAGATTGTAATACTTGGGGTTTGAGGCATATCTTTGTTCTTAAGAATTCCTGCTGTATGTAGTCTTTGGCCTGGGAGATAAATAAGAAGGTACATGTACCCAAAGACCTTCTCAAAAAGGCAAGACGGACCACAATGACCTATTGAATTACTAATCTTCACAATTCAAAGAAGTCCATGGAAAAGTTAGAGCCAGAAGCCAGGGATTGCCTTTTGGCCACAGAATAGGAATTCAGTTCCAGGCAGTTCGTTTTTCTCAAAATTGGAGAACATATTGACAGGGAGTCTCCTTGTATGATGGGGAATATAAGCCACAGAGCTGAGGAAGTACCAAAAAAAGAGTAATTTACTGGATTCTAAAGCTTCTTTTAGACCCTTCTCCCAGGCAGAAAAGAAGATGAAATCTTACTGTCCTGGAGGTAAGGCACATAAAGAAGATAGTGTTTTTGTATGGACTTCAAGCTAAGAATGAATTTTATGGTTTTAAATGATTGAAAACAAAATCAAAAAAGAAGAATATTTTGTGACATAAAGTTATATAAAAGTCAAACTTCAGTGTCCACAAATCAAGTTTTATTGAAACAGAGCTACGCTATTTATTGTTTATGGCTGCTTTTGTGCAATGGTGCTAAAATTGACTCTTGCGATAAGAGACAATATGCCCACAAAGCCTAAACTATTTACTATTTAGCCTTCTGTAGAAAAAGTTTGCCAGCCCTGGTTTAGTCAGCCAGTTTATTGTTAATAGATGTTTTGGTTGTTTCCCATTTACCACTATTCTAAATAATGCCTCAAAGGACAGCCTTGGGTACAAGTCTGTATTTTTGCCAGTGTATCTTTAGAACAGATGGTTAAAATTGGAATTGCTGTGTCAAAGGGTAAATGCATATGTGATTGCACTACAATTTATCAAATTCCTCTCTGTAGGGATTGTACAATTTCTGCTTTCCTGCCAACAATATATGAGAGGACCTGTTTAGCTATATCCTCACCAACAGAGCATATTGCCAAATGCTAATATAAGTAATTTTTACACAATGGAAGGTTACAATAAAATACATCCAGTCATAAATGACTGGGGATCCACCCGTTTCAGTTCTGCAATGTATTGCTGGTCAACTTGTCTATACATGAGGGTGTTTGGCCCCAAGGGTGCAAACGGAGACTAAAGCCAGTTCTGTCCACTTAAATTTGGTCCTAGAACAGGCCTACCTGCATCGCTGGAGGAGGAAGTGCCTTTACCTAATTGGTCCCATCAGAGATAGTCACCCTTTTCTAGTCTTCTCAGTGGAGGTTACTTTTTGCAGTTTATTGCTACGGGATGGGGTGGCAGGATGGTGGTGATGAAAGGTGGGAAACTGGGAAAGGGAGGTGGCTTCACCATTTGTGACCCCTGTTGTAGGGTGTTCAGACCCAGAACTCATTTCATCTACCTATTCATTTTTTCTACTCTTCTGTAATTTACTCTCTACATACCATCCTTTAAAGCCAAACTAACTGGATCCTATCTTTTCAGCATAGTCTTTCCCAATCACTCCCATTAATCCCTTATTTAGTTATTCATTCTGTGCCTTACAGTCTGTCTTGTTTTTTCTTACCATCTCCCTTTGTCTCTTCCCTCTTCCTTAAATCAGCTCTCTCTTCATCTTCTAGCCCCCTCCCTCTTATGTAGTAGAGTGCTAGGTAAATAGCAGATGTTTAATATCCATTGTGGATTGAAGTGAAAATATATAAAGTGAAGAAATGCAACAAATTCTCCAAAAGAAAAAACAAAAAAAACAAAAAACCCCCCCCCAAATTCTCCAAAATTGCATCCAGAAAACACTCAAAGATTCTTACTGGATTAGGCTGTTGGGGTGGGGTTTTGCATCTGAATGGGATCTGCTGGTCTCTTCTCTCCGATTAGTAGGGGGAGATGTCTTGTCAGAAGTAAGGGTGAGTTGTAGTTATGACGAGAAGCTGAGGTTGGAGCCACCAGAGCAGCAGCAGATGTCAGGGACTAGGTGGATCAGGAGCTGCGTGTCAGGGTGGTTTGCCCAGTGTAATGCTAGGTGCTGCAGGGTGATCTGTTTCCAGATAGAGGGACAACAATGTGAGGATGACAGGATGGTCTCACTGGGTAGGTAGCGAGAGGTTAGGACTGATGGTCTAATGGGGGTCAGCAAACTTTTAAGATGTAGATGGTCAGTATTTTAGACTTTGCAGGCCATAATGTCTCTGTTGCAACTACTCATCTGCTGTGTGGTGCAAAAGGAGCCACAGACAAAATGTAAATGAATGTGTGGCTGTGTTACGATAAAACTGTCGACACTGAGATTTAAATTTTACATAGTTTTCACATGTCCCAAAATTTTATTTTTTCAGTCATTTAAAAATGTATCATAGACAACAAAATTGTATCATTCCTTGTAAGAGAAGAGATCTTAACTGTTTCCAACACTAGAAGAAATGACAATATCATCGTAATTAATGCTACAATGGCAATCATATTGCAATATAAATGTATCAAAGAGATATGTTGTATGTCTGAAACTTATACAATAAGTCAAGTATATCTCAATAAAAATAATAAATAAAAGTTTAAAAATTATTGCTAATTCACAAACTGTACAAAACCAGACAGCTGGCTGTAGTTTGTAGATTCCTGGTCTAAGGTCTTACTGCTGATCCAGTGAGAAGCTGAGTATTCACTTCTTTCCATGAAACTATACATTAGCATGTTTGAATTGGACTGCTTTTGAAATAATTTTCTTGAACAAAATTAGTAAGCTTGGTCATTTTTTATTAATAAAAATAAAATTAATAAATATTTTATTAATAAATTATTTTATTAAATAAAATTATTCCTATTCTTCCTCATAAGATAATAATAATAATAACAACAACAATAATAATACTATTGGTAACCACTTACTGAGCACCTACTGTGAGTCTGAAATCTTACATTACATTAGCTAATCCTCACAACAACCCTATGAGGCTTGAAAAATTCCACAATTTACTTGATGTCACATAAAGGGTTAGTAACTAACCCAGGATAATAACGTACCTGCACACACTTACTGATGAATATAGCTTGAAATTGGATAAAGTCCTATCATTTTAATAGGGTGACCAGATAAAACACAGGGCAGAATAATATCTGTGGTATCAGATATCACACTCTCAGATACCACCCATGTTTAATACCTTAAGGTAGATTTACGTGCTGACTCTAAAATGCTATTTGTTAGGTGAAACTAGTAGAAAACCTCAATAAGAAGTCCATTATTTAGTTTGTCTATTGTTTGATCAATAATGAGTTGTAGCTTCTTTTGTACAAAACTCTAGTGTACAAAAAAATACATACATAGCCATGAAATATCTATACCTCAGTTATCCATCCAAAAAAGATGATACAATGAAGTGCACACCAACCTAACCCTTTTTATCAGTGATTCAGGAAGGTAGTCCATATATACTTATTCTTCTTTACACTCCTATGATTTACATAGTACTTACACATGTATTATTTTTACCACATTATATATAACTCACCACAACCTGGATGGTTGGAAGGACAGACATTGTTATTCCTATTTTGTAAATGGGACTATAAGGCTCAGGGAAATTAAGTGAGGGATTGAAGATTAAGGAGATGGTCTAGAGAGCCAGATCTTAAACGACGGCCAGCTTCACAGCTATGCCACCTGTGCAGTTGTGTGGGACCCTGCACTAAAGGCCCTCTTGCTTGCTTGAATGCTCTATTGTCATTGCTTTGAAATTTTAAATAATTTATTAACAAAGGGCCCCACATTTTCAGTTTGCGTTGGGCCCATCAAATTAGGTAACCAGTCCTGCCTTAAACCAAAATCTTGTTGCCACGTGATCTGTATTCTTCTTTCATTCTCTAAGAATTCCTACGCTTATATAGGGGAACACCAATTCAGATGATGGCATGTTTAATCCATTATTTTTTATTTTATTCATAGTCATTTATTGTCATGATAATGAAGAAAGCCCTTCAAAATTCTGAAGGCAAATTATTTTCAACCTAGAATTCTATATACCTAAGGAAAGTATCTGTCAACTGTGGAACAGAGAGTAAAAGAAAAACATTTTCAGTCAGCAAAGACTCAAAAAGCTTGCCTCCAGCAGTAGAGGGAGTAAACTAAGAAGTAGAAAGGTGTGAAATAGTGCCTGCAATCCAGAAGAGTAGTCAGGGATAGTCCCAGACATGTCTGCCGCAGGTCTGGAGAGCAGCGCCCCTAAGGAAGCCAAAAGTTGCTATGGAAACTTTCAGTGGTTGGTGTGGGACAGAATGGTGAGCGCTGATAAATGCGTGATATGATGGGACTTCAGGAAAAAAAAAAAGTTATAAGAAGAAAATGCAAGAACAATGTAAAATAATCAGAAATTCCAGGAACAAAACTAAAATGCTGCATAAGGAAGGAAATGTAATCATAGTACAACTGAGAGTACAACTCCTTGATTCTGCAATGAACATTTATATATTCTCAAAATACTCCACACACTGTTACCTTATGTAATTAAAAGCAGTATAACTACAGTGGAAGCAATGGGAGAGGGGCAGTGGTGGTTGTATTGAGACAGATGAATCCTCATCACAGAAGGGCATAAGTAATATCTAACATTAGTAAATCAAGAATAGCAATATTAGCATACTAGTTCTAAATACAAAAGTTAATGAACAAAGAAACTGTTGATGTTTGTTATAACCCTTTTAGTCCTATTTGATTTTTGTAAGCATATATATGCATTACTTTATGTAAATATGATTAAAAAAAAACCTATTGCAAAGTTGGAGTTCCATATCCATCGTTAAAATGATGGAAATAAACCGACTGGTTGTACTGTAATCCTTTCAGTTTACTAAGATAGATTTAGTGTGAACCCTACTTCTTAAACTCACCTATGTGGTTCTAATCCAAGTATTCTAATTCTTTCTTTCCTGACGGAGGTGTTTTAAAACCTAATTAGCTAATGCCTATAAAGGGATTTTAGGTGCTTGGATGAAAGGCTTAGTCAATGTTGAAGCTATTTTTCCTAATGAGAAATTTTAGGGTACTTTTAGCTATGACTTTTATTTGACATCAAATGGCAAGGAAGTATAAAAAACTGAACATTAAGACTACCACTGGTAATATTCTATTGTAGTCTGCTTTACTTTTAAAGCTCTAGATATTTTTAAAAATCGAAGGAAAATCAGCATTTTTATACTCCTTAGAGGTCACCAAAATCAAAGAGGATTAAAATATAGACAGTAAAGTTAAATCAAGTTTTAAATGGAACTAAATGCATTCTGAAGACATATACAAGATTTAAAAGTTTAATATTTTGAATATATCTCATCATTACCTGGTATGGGATGGTATAAAGAAAGACATAAAATTTAAATAACATTTATTGAGCACCTACTGTATGCCAGACCTTTTTGTTAGCTTCTTTCAGATACATAATCACTTTCAATCCGTCTCATGTCCAGTATGCAGATAAGGAAATAAGTTTTAGAAATGGCAATGACTTGTTCAAAATTATACAGATAATGTAGTCAATTTGTAGTTTAAACTCATGGAAGCTTGTAGGGAAAATTAAAGTTCCTATGTCCAGGATCCTCACTTGACCCTAAACTACTTGATAATGTAATTGGCCTACTGCTAGGCTAATGCTTATACACCTGCTGTCAGTGAGCTGTTACTGACTGAGTCACTATATAAAGAGGTCCACCCAGTGTTCTGGGTGGAGGCAGAGACAGATGGGCTTGCTGCATAAAGACTGCCCCAGAGGCAGATGTGATTCCAGCACTGGACTTGCCACCATGTGAATAAAGGTTGGTACAAACCCTTTTACCTGTTCGTCTGCCTTGCCTAGGACAGGGAAGCTTTCACTCAGAGTCAACGGCTGGGTTTGTGTGGCCCAGAGCAAAATGGGAATGTGGAACTCCTTGCCAAGAAGCCAGCAAAAGGTGTCTCTCAGTCTCTTTGTCCCTTCCCATCATTGTTATTTGATTTCACTGAATCCCGAGTGAACTTGCCTGAGGGCAGTCCCCTACAGATGAGACAAAACTAATGGTAAGTTTGTGCCCAGTTCGAGATGCCAGAAAGTTTCAGATAAAGTATATGTCTCTCCTGAGGGTTTCAGCCCTGAGCAAGTTCACTCTGGGTTCTGTGAGATGGATAAATGACAATGCAACATCGAGGGTAAAAGGGTTTATACCCAGCTTTATTCTTGGGTAGCAGGTCAAGTGCTAGAATCTTGTCTGCCTCAGGGCAAGTCTGCATGCAGCAAGCCAATCTCTGCCTCAGGGCCTCTCTGCTGCCTCACAGCCCCAGAGCCCTGGGAGGAGCTTTTTATATAGAGTCGATAATAACCCATTGTCCACACATGTGCAGGCATGATGAACAAGCATTGCATGTGCACAGTGGGCACAAGGGGAAACTTCTCTTTCCTGGTAGCATGTGAAACAAAAATGAAGATAATGAGAGTGATAATACCACCAGGGTAGAGTGGCAGCTCTCTCAAATTGCTACCAACTCTAAAAAGCTGGGAGTTAGCAAGTTGGACCTGAAACATTGACAGTAAAATTAAATTTGGTTTGGACAATGCAGAGGTTGAAGATGAAAAGAAATTCGAGGAGGCTTTTGTTAGGTGGTAGGAGTGATAACCTGAATCTCTAGATCAGTGGTTCTCAGTGTTGTCTGTGTACTGCAGCAGCATCACTGAACACTTACTAGAAAGGCAAATTATTTGACTTAATCCAGACCAAGACCAGTGCTTCTCAAACTTCAGGTGCATAGGAATCACCTGCATAGCTCGTTACAATATAGTTTCCTGGGTCCCACCAGGGATTCAGATTCAGTTGTTCTGTTGTGGGGACCAGGAATTTTCATTTCTAACCAACTTCTGGGTGAGGATGCTGCCATTCTGCAGACCATGTTTGTATTGAATTATATATGATTGAATCCACTATGGTTTACCAATTAATTTTTGTTGAAAGAATGAGTTAATAGATTAACAAACCTTTCACCAGGACAAGGAGCTGGGACAGAGAAGCAGTTAGATATAAAGTTAGTTAGGACTGAAGAACTAGAGGAGACAGGTTGAGTACTTTGCTCAAGTCAAGAAGCTTGGTAGTCAGAGTTATACCTAGAGCGAATGAGGTCTACATAAAGTACTTACACTTGGAGATGATCTAGAATTTCCCTTAGCAGCCTTAGTTTGGTTTTATCCATCCTGCATCTATTAGGTTTTCAGACATGGCAAGGGAGGAGGCCTTTTCTTAAATCAGTAATTGCAACTAGTTTCATCCTCAAGAGTCCATGAATCATTGGAGGGAAGAGGGAACAGGTGGAAATTAACTTCTAATTTTCAGCATCATATATTTTTTCTCTAAGGCACTTCCCAGAAAGGAAATCTGACCAAAACCCTGACAGCACCTTTTCCAAACTCTCCCTTGCTTTCATGTCAGTGTAAAGCAGCAATGCCTGAGGACATAAAATAATAATAATAAATCAAGTTTTAGGGTATAAGAAAATAAAAATCTAAAATAAAGATTTTAAACTTAGTAAAAGTTAAGTGTAAAACATATTCTGATGTTTTAAAAAAAAATTCCATGCCCTACCGCACCTCTCCACCATTTCTAATCTCTAGAAAGAAATGTTAAAGTCACATTTTCCAATTCAGGTGAACTTATTTGTTTTCCAGAACAAATGATTAGAATACATTGTGTAGATTCTTTGTAATTTGAGAGTCATACTTAACGAAAACAACCGGCTCCACAGCAGGATTCAGAAATCCACAGAAAATTATTGTATAGTGTGGTAATAGGTGTAGAATAATTTTTCCTTTTCTTTCAGAAAGAGACCATGGGATTCATAGAATTATAAAGTCAGGAGGGACCTGTGGGCAGCTGAACCTTTATGTTTAAATCAGATGAGGAAATACACAAAGGAGACATGATTAAGTTAGGTTGTGCATCCTAGATAGTAAATTGTAAACAAAAATACAACCCCCAAAACCTCTGAATTATAGAGAAGTCTGTGGAAGAAAGGATCCCACTCTACTGGAGATACTTCTTTTTCGATTAGTCAAGGATATAGGTAACGTCTCAAATGTTGGCTTATGAATCTATCTTACTGTCAGTTGCTCCAGAAACAGACTCAAGAATTCAAACCCAAGTGACTTGTTTGGAAGGTGATGTTAGGAAGCACCAGTGGGGAAGTAAGGAAGTGAGATAGAGAAGGGAAGGAAGGCTGTAAGAGGGCCTTATTGAGCAGATTACTACTTGATAGAAGGAGCTGAATCCTGCTAAAGAACTCTGGAGCCAGTGTAAAACATGTGCTCATAATTCTCTCAGTAGTTCCAGCCATCAGTCATCAGTTTAGGGTCTGGCACAGGGGGTGGGGTAGAGATTCACTCTTTGGTACCTGCTGGTCTGCCTTGCCCAAGGCAAGGAAGGTTCCACTCAGTCAACTGCTGGGTTTGCATGGCCCAGAGCAAAATAGGAATGTGGAACTCCTCGCTCAAGAAGCCAGCAAAAGGTATCTCTCATTCTCTTTGTCCCTCCCCATCAGCATGTGTGTGCATGGATATGTTTGCTATTTATTTAATGTCACACTACCTTTGGAACAGGGAAAATCCCAGGGCAACTGCAGATCTTCATGGTTGCTTGGTCCCACAACCAGGCACATGCGATGTGTTATATGCATGTGTCTGACATTGACTGTCACCCCACCTTGTGCCCAGGCCCCCATCATGGGCAGAGAGTCACAGAAGTCACTAGGTCAGTGTAAGGGAAAAGGAGGAAGGCAGCAGGAAGAGAGAGTACACTATGAGTGGAGGCTCCAAGCCCCCTGTACATGTTCTATTGTTTCACTGGCCTTCACTTACAGACCACAGAGTTAAAGGTAAACTTACTAATTTCAGTATTGCAACTGCAGAGAATTAAACCTCAAGCTTAGTGTCCCTTTTCAAGTACAGGAACCTGTAAGACTGCCCTGATCATACTCTTAAGAAGCCAACCTCGATTTTTTCAGCCAGATGAGCAAGGAGATGAAGATACTGGTAGGCTTGGACTACAGTGGTAAAAGCCCAAGAGAATATGGGTGGGACACCAACAGTACATGTTACAGGTTCAAAGACTTAAACTGTAGGCACATTTTCCTATAATTAATTTTACCTCTCAAATGAGATTATAAGACATTCTTTAACTGTCCCTGAAAAACTGCCCCAACACTTCTGGATAATCTTTCCTTTTGGCTCACACCCGTATATTACGGACTAACACTGACATATACTTTGTGTTAGCTGCCATGCTAACATGGATGGTTTTCCCAAATAGGTTCAATCATGCATAGAATATATTTGTTGAGCTCCTATTATGTACCAGACACTGTGGTAGGTGCTAAAGATTTAGTGATTAACAAAACCAACATAATGGAGATTGTGTTCCAAGTTTCACTCAAGGTATCTTCTACTTGTATCCCACTGAAATTCTCCCCACATCTTTAAGCAGTGCTAGTATTTGGAAAGGAGAAGGGATATCCTTATTTCATGTTGTTTGCAGCCCTTGAGAGCCACTCATGAAAACACAATAACTATATTCACCTACCATTTAAATCCATTTAGGATCCTTGCTAAACTATAAAGTCAGTGCAAAGTCTCTTGGGTTGATAGATTTTGTAAAAATAGTTCTATTATTGTTCACAAAGACAAGATCACCAGCATATCACCCAGGATGAACACATAAGGAGTTTTTAATATACTGTGGCTCTTAATTGTTATAAGTTTGATCTAAAAGCTTTGTAGTAAGTCATCTGTAGTGCCCCTCCACCCCTCCTCCCTCAACTCTGTGGTTCACTTTTTCTTATCAAAGTGAATTAAACCAGAAACTTAGTCTTCCATTTGGGACTCCATCTGTTATGACCTTAAAACTGCTCCTGAACATTTAGATTTTAATTTCTCTTTGGTCCTCCTTTAAAATAGGAAAAATAGTGCTATATTGATGGCTTCTTTCTCTCTCTCTCTCTCCTTTTTTAACTCTATTTTTGGTGTGAAGAAGATTTTAAGAAATAATGCCTCCACAACAATACAGCTTTCAGAACTGTGAAAGAAAAATCACATCATGAAACAAAATAATTCTCACTTTGTTCTTGGAAGAAAATGGTCATTGTTTCTTATCTCTGAGGTGGTTCTTGGTGTGATGGGTGAAATGGCAAGAATAATTGAGAAAAATAGCTGTGTGTATAACAAAAGCCAAAATGCATTTTTCTATTGCATAAATAATCACTAGCTCTTTCTGACAGTTGATATTGGAAGAGGTATATATATTCCTAGATATGATACAACAAGCCTCTTATCTCCATCATATTTATAATGATTTAAAATACCATTTGCATTAGGCAGTATGTACACTGTACACATAAAGATGCAATAAATCTTAGGACATGCCTATTTTTAAGCAAGGCTGTTGGTGGACTATACATCTGATTTCAGAAGATCACACATAACTTGCATAAGAAACATCATAAATAAAATCACATAGAAATCTGGTTTGTTTCTCATTAGCGATGAAATATATTTTTATGGCTGTATATGTATTTTATTGATAACATTATATAGAAAGAAAGGTTTTAGACATTTTGGATATAAACAGTTCTGTATCACAGTACAGAAAAATAATTGCAAGACAATCCACTTTTGAAAAATGGCAGCAATGGAAGCAATTTCCCATTTTTCATTTATAAGTCTCTCAAGCCAAAGAAATCCTAGATTAGCTATAACCTATTTGAATGAAGTAAATATTAAACTAATCTGTGTTTTGAGGGCTATTTTCCACATCAGCTCTTGCAGAATCTCTAGCCCCCTGCAAAATTTCTCACAATTATTTCTGAAGGTTCCCTGAGGATGTTTTATCATTATTCCCCAGGTCTATCAGCTACTGTTACTGGTGCCTTCCATTTTCTTTATCTCCGTTTTCTCTGTCTCCAGCTGTGACTGGCACCTGAGGATGCATGATGCTGAGAAGTCTGTTGTCTATAGGCCACATGAAGGTGGCACATGCCGAGTGTCTCTGGTTCCCATAGATGTCCTGCTCATCTCTTGCAGGCTGCTCTGATGGGAATGGCTCTCATGCTTTCTGGACATTGCCCTTTTTTACCAGTTAATTTCCTTCTCCTACTAAGTTTGCCTTCAGTTGGTGTGACAGAGTCCGATAAGAAGTCAAAATTCCCACTAATAACAAAATACTTTCTCTTACTCCTGCCGTAAGTATATTCTCTGCTGACCTTTCATTCTCCTAGTGCTCAAGTCTCAAACCCTGAATCATCCTTGATTCCTCCCTTTCTTTCACACCCTGTATCAAATCTATAAGTCAACCTTCTTGGCTGTACCTTTAAATATATCCAAAATTGACCACAGTTCATCCCATCTACTTCTACCTTCTTAAACCAGGTCTCCATCAGCCTCCATTACCTCTGGGCTGGGTTATTACAATAGTTTCTAACTGATATGTTTACTTCCAACTTTGCCACTAACCCAGTGGCCAGAATGGTTATTAAAAAACCAATGTCATGCTTTTGCTCTAAACACCCTAGTGTTTTCTTTCTCACTCAGAATGAGACCCAAAGGATTTACCTTGTTTTACATAGCCCTTAGTGATCTGGCTCCTGGCTACCTAATATTTCGTGTTTTCAACTCCTCTTCATTTACTTACCCCCATCTCTAAACCCTATGTTCATAAAGCTTTTTCCGTCACTTCATTTTCTGCTCTCTACAGCAGTCACCTGCTCAGAGGGGCCTACCCTAACCTGACCACCTTATAAAAAAGAGTACCATTCCCTGTCTCTCTGTACCCCCTCTCTTTCTAGTTCCTTAACTGACTTTTTCATCTCAGCACGTTTGCCACCTGATACATTAAATATTTATTTGACATATTTGTAGAAGATCAGTTCTGTGAAAGCGTCATGATCTGTTTTGTTCATTACCCTATCCAACAGGTCACCCCTCCTGTAGCAAATGGTGGCTCCAAAATTCTGGTATTTCTGTGTCTTTAAATATTATAATAATAGCATTGCATCCTACTATTACTCTAAGCTACAACATCCAACAATACTACCACCAGCGATTGAAAAGTATATATTTGGTACTGAATGAGTAGCTTCAAATATTTGGATACCTTTCAGGGAAAGTTTGGCTATATGTTTGGGTAGTTATAATAAGAGTATTTTAAGATATCTAAATTGTATTCATCGTAAAATTCATATAGAGGAAATATTTTAGCTATTAATTTTTAACTCAATAATATAATAGGTTTTTCTCAGAAGTTATATTTTGTATACCTTTTCTTTCAAAGTTAAATAACTGAGAATTATATTGGAAAGGAACTAGATCTAAAAAAAGAAAATTTCATATTCTATTTGTAAGCCTAAAAAGGAAAAATGTTTGTAATTGAACAGGACTTGTTGTAGTTGTTTTTTTAATGTAGCTCACAGTTTTACGTAAGTGTGGATGTGTTTTCCTGCCTTTGTCCTCAGTCTCTTTCTCCTTTCTAATCAAAGTAACAATTTATTTTCTGTATAAATGACGTGCATTTAAAACTCTCCTTCAGAATAGTGTAATTTAAATGAGTCTATTTTAAAATGGCCAATTTGTCTGCAAGAAAGCTTGACTAGGCCTAAAAATCTATCCAAACACAGGTATTTTGGAAAGTCTTAAAAAAATGTTGTTAATATCCTTAGTAACTCAAATTGGTTTTCTAACCTAAAATTGCTTCATTAATCCTTGGATAATATTGCTAGCCTCTAAGGGTTCTTATAGATTAATAAGGGGGAATCTGAGAAGCATGGAGAGAAATGTAGGAAAAAGAAACAGAGCAATTAGGCCATAAAATAGAGAGCATCAATTCCATATGGTAACTAGCATTTGTAACATCCTTTGAAGCCCTCAGAAGTTTCATGGCTGGGAAAAATATGAAGGTGAGGAAAATGAGATATGAATAAAAAATGACAGTCTAGAACATTGAATACCAGTATAAAAATCTTTAAACCAAGGGAAAACATACTCTGAAAATTTCAATTCAACTTCCTGATTTAGATAACCTCATTAAACAAGCATTTTCAGTCATTAGGAAAGTATCATTTCTGCAGTGCTATGATTACAGAGAATGCCATAATTAAAATCTTCAATAGCAGAAGAAAATTTATTGTAATACTACTGTAATACTTTTCACCCAAAAAATGGAAACTTGCCTTCTTTTATCTATAATAATGTAAGGCTTCAAGGCTGCTGAGTTGCAATTATTTTGGTTAATCTTTATATCCCAGGCTGAAGGATTAATCCATCAAGGCTTAAAAGTACATCAGCAGGTATTTTGGTGGGGAATTCATTTCTATCAATGATCTAGATTTTTTCCTTTTCTCAGTAAAGTTCATCAAACTAAAACTGTTTAAAGCTGTGGTTCTCAACCCTTAGTGTGTATGTGAGTCATCTGGAAGGCTTGTTAAAATTGCTGGGCCCCACCCCCAGAGTTTCTGATTCAGTAGGTCTGGTGTGGACCTAAAAACTTACATTCCAAGAAGTTTCTAGGTCATGTTTAGGCTATTGGACTGGGGTTTGTACTTTGAGAACCCTGAGGCAATTAGTTATCCCACAAATTATTTTGTTTGCATTTATGTTCTAGTTCTCTCATTGGAAAGATGTTATTTATCATCGAAGGCAAAATGTTTAAAATACATTGTTCAGACATGATTTTTAAAATGCACTGAACTCTCTACTATGTTTTACTGAATCTTACTTGGGACTGACAGCATGTTTTCAAGATTGCACGTCTATGCAGTTTGAAGTCCTAGCCCTAGAGGAGCATCCATATATTTGAAAACTATTGGTTTTCAATAACTTTCATCTCCTAATACCTATCAAGTTAATTAACTCAAGAAAAGTATAGATAGTATGAAATGAAAATTTTCTAGTTTGGATTATTTTCATTGATTGTCTACTACTTTATTTACACTGAACCAATTTCTGGAACTCTTTATTAATGCGTTGAAGCTAGCTTACTTTGAAAGAGTCCTTAATTTAGTCTGAACCTTTTAACTTCCTTGTCTGGAAAAAAATTGTATGATCAGATGTCCAATGCCAAACTATTAAGATATGACTCACAGTGGATAGATGTTCATTGTAAACCAGTTCCTCACATCTCAACTTCTTCTGTTCAATTAAATACCCAGTCTGAAGGAAGGTACTGCTGAAATAAAGATGAGGAATGAAGAACAAAATTCTGCTCTCAAGGTCATGGCAATAAAAAGGAAATTAGCATTTGTCTCTTTATACATAATATTGGAACTTTTGAGTTTTATGTTAAAAAATGGTTTCTATTGCTCATTTTGTATAGATTATCTTCACGAATATGCCTCATGTTATGACTTCCGCTCTCAGCCTGTCTCTCCCCACCCTCAGATATTCACCAAAACACCAGAGTCACTCTGTCTCCTCTAGAGGAAGTTGGCAGGATCCCGTGGACACACTACCGTTAAGCTTATCTGGAATTGATGACCTGCCATCTCCCTCTGTCGTCCCAGGGTGACTTTTTGTTAGTTTCACCTTTCCTGATGACTCTGGTATTTTATGTTTGCTAGGCTTCTGCCAGGCTTTAGAGTTTGCAGAGATGCTTCTGATTTATCAAGCAACCAACATCCTTTGAAATGTATCTTTTCTGAATAACCTGGATAGAAATTTTTATGGATATAATAGTCTGATGAAAATTCAAATGTAATACTGCTACAAAAGGTCATATATAAGTGTCACAAATATTTATGACACTGAGGCTTGGAACATGTAGAGTGGACAGCATATTCCCAAAAGTCAAACCTTAGCAGGCCCTCACAACGACTTAAGACCCTTTAGAAATGGTGCTATTTGTTCCTTCCTGCTCTACATTCCATCTTAGAGAACCTGCTGTCCATTCCCCATTCTCAGAGCTCTCCTTCAATCTCTGAGAACTGGAAAAAATAGATATGTGAATCTAACACCCTGGTACAAATGATTGACTTCAGGGGAACAATTAGGGATTTGACAATGTGATTTAGAATTTTGAGTTAATTGGCTGTAGAATCTAGTCTTAGAAAGTACTGTAGATTCAGAGAAGGAGAGCACCATCTTTCATACCCAGGAAGGCCAGGGAAAGCTGTTTACATACAGAAAAAGAGAAGAGTGAAATAAATAAGCACAGAGGACCCAGGAAAAGAGAGCATTGAAACTGGAGAGTTCCTATCAGCTTTCTAGTTCCTGGACATCCCAGACGCACTTCCTGTCCTTGGTAATAGTTTTAAGTTAGCTCGAGCTAATTTCTTCTTCTTGAAACTAAATAGACAAGGCCTGACTAAGACAACACTTACGGTTAAAAGTTCTTTATTTCCAGTTGGAGGGATAACAAAGATAATAGATTCAATATCAGAACCACCGTGGTGTCTGACCCAAATGTTTCCCATTACATTTTTTTCTTTATTAATAATTTAAATTAGAAAAGTAAGGAGTAATACATGCTCATTATTAAAAAATTAAAATAATATGGTGGGATAGTGAGTTAAACATACATTTCCAAGTCTCACTCTCTCCTAATGCCATTCCTCAGAGGTAAATTTCTGTTAAGTGTTGTTGTTGCATATATTTCCAGATTTATGTATTTACAAACAAAAAATGCATTAATGTACATGTATATATTTCTCTTTCTCTCTCTCTCTCTCATCTATCCAGTCCTGTTTCAATATAAATACAATTATCTCTTGTTTATTCTTCTCTGGACACAGGAGATATCTGCTCAGGGTTCTCCTGAATAAACCCTTCATGAGTTTGAGGCTGGCCATCAATTATTTCTTAGTTTTCCTTTCTCCAGGTCAAGCAATCCCAATTCCACTATATTTTTTATTTAAAAATCTTTTTTTTTCTTACTGCAAAACAAAAACTGGTCTCTGAATTAAGTGCTTTAATAAAATATTCTAAAAATGTCTAATAGTATATTTTTAATACTGGCTCACTCTGTATCATAGTTTTACCATCTGTATAATGGGGTCATTGGCTCATCTAGTCAGTTCTGAGATTAATTTTTTTGACATTCAGTTGATTCCGTTCAGCTAATAGATATAATAGTCATGTATCGTGTGATGTCATCTCAATTAATTCATTGTCTCTTTTAAAATTCATACTAAATAGAATCATGGGTTTCTTATTTAACAAGATGTGACTATCTTAAAGCCAAAGATGGAGAACAGATTTTCTTTAGATATATTCCCCATTTCTCCACAATCCCCCTACAATGGAAACCATCTAAATTACCCATTTACATCAACATTTTAATACTTACAAACCTAGAGAATGTTTTGTTTAAGCAGAGTAGTTAATTAAAATATTTCTTTGGAGTTGGTATTATTCTGATATATTTAAATAGAAAAAATATCCCCCATTGATTTCCCTTTTGATTATTTTTCTAACCTGTTTTTAAAATAATTTTTGAAATGTGTCACACATACAAAAAATATGTATAAAACCTATCTACAAAGTTTAAATAATAGTAAAATAAATATCTCTGTACCTACCACCCAGTATCAGGAAACAGAACATTACCCACGCGTGGGGATGCCTTACCAAACTCATCCCTTTTAGTCTCTCCCAGAGAAAACCTTTATCCTAAATTTTTATCTCCCTTGCTTTTCTTTGTAGTGTTGCCACCTACATATCTATCCTTAAACATCATTTTATTGTTTAGTTTTCCCAAATCTTAAACTTTCTACAAATCGATCCTCCTGCATGGATTTGTCTGTGATTTCAGCAAGATGATTTGGAGATTCATTCAAGTTATGAGTATAGGTTGAATTCAATCATTTCATTGATGAAAAATAGTTCATTGTATGAATACTCTATAATTTATTTATCTATTATTCTATTGATGAAATTTTTGGGTTGCTTCCCATTTTTGTTATTCTTGACAATGCCCATGGACATTCTTAGATATTTCCCCAGCAGAGGGATTGCTTGGTTCCATCAAAAAAAAAATTTTTTTTTTAATGCAAAGCAAGGTCCTTACACATTGTAGGCCCTGAGAAGTGCTTGAGTGAATTAATTTCAGTAATTTGATAGTTGACTTGGTGTCTTTTTAATATTTCCTAGCAAATATGCACCAAGGAGCAAATATGAAGAACACACTTGCAGATGGATAGTAAGGTGAAGACTTAGTAATTGTTTAATTTGATTTAACTATTCCAGAAGGAATTACACCCTTGCTGAGAAACACAGCACAACCAGAAATGGATAACTCATTTCCATTATGTGTGTCCCTTGCTAGGCCACCAACCAAGAACACATTTGCCCAACTAAGCCCTCTTAAATTTTCAGGGACAAGGACAGATGGAAACAAGCATAGCAGGTCAAATATTTGTCCAGCTGACTTCTCCTGTCAAGTTGGTCTCTATATGGGTGGCAGTCAACCTTCCCTTCAAGTTTTCTTCCAGCCCTTCTATTACCATTCAAAACATGCCTATTCCCAACAAAAAGCATTCATT
>JAVSCE010016624.1:0-42863 GCA_032199065.1 Smutsia gigantea
TTTCACACACAGATGGGCTTATCTTCAGAGTGAAACACCAGTATCTCTGTTATGAGTCTTAGCTTCAGAAGATCTCAAGTGAGAAGTTTCCAGCTGGGCTTTTATGCTCTTCCAGTCAGCCAGGATGTATAATTGGTTCTGCCAAATGAAAACCACCAGTAAACAAACTGGCCATGGGGACTTTCAGACTTTAAACAGCACATAAATCTTACTGTCCTTATCTTGGCCAACTGTCAAAGCCAGATATCCAGACTTAACTCAGATATGAAAATAGAGCTTTTCCTGTTCAGCTATGAATTAACTCTTAGATAACCATCTAGAACGTTTTTCCATATCAGCTCATATATACCAATCTCTTTCTTTGTACTTTGGTTCATTGGATTTAATTAAATGAGTGAACAATATTTTCTTTAACTGGTACCTTTTTAATGAATTTTAGATGTTTCAGGTTTTGGCTCTGACAAACAGAACTAACTGTAAGAACATCCTTTTATGTGTGGCCTAATGTGTATCTAGATAGATAGATAGATAGTAAGAATTTTGGAGTAAATTCCTAGAATTTATGATTAAAAAGATACTGTCAAATTACCCTCCAAAAGGAGCTGTAACAATTTACAGTCATAAAAACAGTTTATATGAGTGTGGTCGGGGGTTCTCAAGAACAGCCTCAGGTTCAGTGATTATGACTAGAATGACTCCTAGAACTCAGAAAAGGCTGTTATACTCATGGTTATGGTTTATTACACTGAAAGGATACAGATTAAAATGAGCAAAGGTAAAAAGTGCAGAGAGCAGAGTCCAGTAGAGATCAGGTGCAAGCTTCCAGTTGTCCCCTCCCAGATGAGTCTTTCAGATAGTGCTTGGCTTTCCCAGCTGTAATGTAAGATAACACACATAAAGTATTGCCAGTCAGGAAACCTCATCCAAGCTTTGGTTTCCAGGGTTTCTATTGGAGCTGGTCATGTCCCCCTGGAGTACCCATATGGCTCACTTTAGTTACTCAGTCTCTAGCTTCTCTTGTCAAAATTGATACCATGTACTCAAGGCCCCCTACCATAAGTCACATTGTTAGCATAAATTATCTGATGTGGTCCAAAGCCCCAAGTAGACAGACAGATGCTTACCAAGCAGTTTTAGAGGTTATTTTCTAGGCCTTAGAGATTATCTCCAAGGTCTTAAAGGCTGTCTTCTAGAGTTAGGCAAGGGCCAAACCTTTCTTTAGTGTGTGCCGAGTTTGGACATCCAAAGCCAGCTGAGTCCTTTAGGACATAATGAGAGTGCCTATTTTCCCATACACTCAACTAACACTGTTTAATTACCTGCCTGACTTTTAAGGATCTGATGTAATTTGTTTTATATATGTTGTTGTTTTAGTTTACATGTTCTTTGTTTATGAGTGACATTGAGCATCTTTAAATATATTTACTGACTGTCTAAAGTTTCTATTTTATTGTGGTCAGAACACTTAATATGAGGCCTACCCTCTTAACAGATTTTTAAATATAGTTAACTATAGGCACAACGTTGTTTCAGAACTTACAAATCCTTCATTATTGAAGCTTTAAACTTGTTGATTAGCAACTCCCCATTTCCCCCTCCCACTTGCCCCTGACAACCACTATTCCACTCTTTGTTTCCATGAGTTTGACTATTTTAGATATGTTTATTTCAGATATTCCACTTATATGAATGGAATCATGTAATATTTGTCCTTCTGTAACTGGCTTATTTTGTTTAGCATGATGTCCTCAAGTTCCAACCATGTTGTTGCATTTTGCAGGATCTTCTTTTTCAAGGCTGAATAATATTTTATATGCATAAAAATGTTTATATGTATATTATATATATGGCACATTTTCTTTATACCATTTATCCATTAATGGACATTTAAGTTGTTTCCATATCTTGCCTATTGTGAATAGTATGAATACTGTGAATAGCAATGAAATATGGAGTGCTAATATCTCTAAAAGATCTTCATTTCAATTTTTTTGGATAAATACTCAGAAGTGAAATTTCTGGATCATGTGGTAGTTTGGTTTTTAATTTTTTTAGAAACTTCCATACTGTTTTCCATAGTGGTTTCACTATTTTTTATTCCAGTTTTTTCACATCCTTGACTTTTGTTTTTTATAATAGCCATCCTAACAGGTATGAAATGATATCTCACTGTGGCTTTGATTTTTATTTCCCTAAAGATCCACAATGTTGACAGTATAATGTCTATCAAAATCCCAATGGCATTTTTTTAAGAAATAGGAAAACAACTCTAAAATTCAGATGTAACCACAAAAATGCCACAAATAACTAAATCAATCTTGAGAAAGAACAAAGCTGGAGACATCACATTTTTGGGTTTTAAAATATATTACAAAGCTACAGTAATCAAAACAGTATGGTACTGGCATAAAGACAGCTATATAGCCCAATGAAACAGAATAAAGAGCCCAGAAATAAATCCATGCACAAATGGTCAACTCATCTTTAACAAGAATGCCAAGAATATACAATGTGGAAAGGATACCCTCTTCATCAAATGTTGAGAAAATTGCATATCCACATGCAAAAGAATGAAATTGGACCCTTATCTAACACTACACAAAAAAATGAACTCAAAATAGATTATGGATTAAAGACTGAAGCTGTAAAACTTCTAGAAGAAAACATATGGGAAAAGCTGTATGACATTGATCTTGGCAATAATATCATGGATATGATGTCAAAAGCACAGGCAACAAAAGCAGAAATACACAGGTGGGACTTCATCAAGCTAAAAAGCTTCTGCATGGCAAAGGAAACAATACAGTGTGAAGACAACCTATGGAATGGGAAAAATACTTGCAAACCATGTATCTGATAAGTGGTTAATATCCAAAATATATAAGGAGTATCCACAACTCAATAGCAAAAAAAGTAATAACTAGATTTTTTTAAAGGCTAATAACTAGATTTAAAAATGAATAGACATATCTCCAGAGGAGGTATGCAAATGGCCACCAGGTATATTTATTGACTTTTTATGTGAACTGTCTGATAAAATCCTTTGCTCAATTAATTTTTGGTTGTAATTTTTGTTTTCTTCTTGATCTGTAAATGTTCTCTATTTAGTCAAGAGATTGACTTTCTATGCCATATATGTTGCATACTTTTTTCTGTTTTCATTTGACCTTTATCTTCATTATGCAGAAATTTTTAATTTTTATGTAATCATTGTCATTTTCTATGGCTTCTGGGTTTTGAAAGTCTCATGTTTCTTTTAGAACTTTTTAATTTGTACTTTTCATGATTAAATTTTTTACCTGTCAGGAATCCATTTTGATACAAGAAGTGAACTCTGAACCCAGTTCTGTTAACTGTCTAGCAACTGTTCCAACAAAATTATTAAATAATTATTTTTGTCTACTGATTGGAAATGCCACTATTACTAAATACTAAACTCCTAGATCTAATATTTAATTAAATTCTATTCTATTAATCCATCTATTCATATGATGACATGAAACCCTTTATTATTACTAAGGCTTTAAAACTATAAATTTTGTTATATGGTAAAATTAATATCCATCATTACTTTTATTTTTCTATTGAAGTAGTTGATATACAGGTATTATATTGATTTCAAGTATACAACACAGTGGGTCAACAGTTACCCATTATTAAATCTTCACCCCATTATCTGTCAACATCGAAAGATGTTACAGAATCATTGGCTATATTCTCCATGCTGTACTACCATCCCTGTGACCAATTTATATTATGATTGAGATTTTAATCCCAATTAATCTCCCTCCCTCTCCCCACCCAGCCATCCAACCCCTCCCCCATGGTAACCACCAGTCACTTCTCACTGTCTATGAGTCTACTGCTATTTTGTTCATTTTGTTTTGTTTTGTTTTTATATTCCGTATATAGGTGAAATTATATGGTATTTGTCTTTCTCCACCTGGCTTATTTCACTGAGCATAATACCCTCTAGGTCCATCCTTGTTGTTGCAAATGGCAGGATTTCTTTCTTTTTTATGGCTGAATAATATTCCATTGTGTATATGTACCACCTCCTCTTTGTCCATTCATCTATTGGTGGACACTTTGGTTGCTTCCATATCTTGGCTATTGTAAATAATGTGGCAGTAAACATAGGGGTGCATATATCTTTTTGAATCAGGGATTTTCTTTTCTATGGGTAAATTCATAGAAGTATAATTACTGGGTCATATGATATTTCCATTTTTAGTTTTTTGAAGAACCTCCACACTGTTTTCCACAGTGGCTGAACCAACTGACATTCCCACCAACAGTGTAGGAGGGTTTTCTTTTCTCCACATCCTCATCAACACTTGTTATTTTCTTGTCTTTTGGATAGTGGCCATTCTGACTATTGTGAGGTGATATCTCGTTGTGGTTTTGATTTGTGTTTTCCTGATGATTAACGAAGTGGAGCATCTTTTCATGTGCCTCTTGACTCTCTGTATTTCTTCTTTGGAAAAATGTCTGTTCAGGTCCTCTGCCATTGAGGACAATAAACTGGGTTATTTGTTTTCTTTGGTGTTGAGGCATATGAGTTCTTTATATATTTTGGGTGTTAACTCCTTATCAGACAAATCATTTATGAATATATTCTCCCATTCTGTAGGTTGCCTTTTTGTTCTGCTGATGGTGTCCTTTGCTGTACAGCATCATTATTTTTTTGTTTCTATTTTATTGTCTTTTTCCAAGACTTTTCTCCAAAGAAAATAAACATATCCAATAAACACATGAAAAGATGTTCAACATCTTTAGTCATCAGAGAAATACAAATTAATACCACAAGGAGATACCATTTAACACCCGTTAGGATAACTAGAATCAAAATCAAATAACAAGTGTTGATGAGAAATGAAATGTCCAAAAAAAAAACTTGTACATGAATGTTAATATAGCAACATTATTCATAATAGCCAGAAGTTGGTAACAACCCAAATGTCAATCCATGAATGAGTATTATTTCACAGAAGTCATAGGAGACTAAATTTTAACTTATACTAAACATGGATGGGTTGATGTGGAGCAACTAGCACCTTATAACCTGCTGATAGGTGTATATATTGGTATAACCACTGTGGATGACAGGATGCATTATCTACTAAAATTTAAGCTATATATATGCCTTACAATCTATAATTTTTACTCCAAGGTATATTTCCAATAGAAATGGGGCATATGTGCTCCAAGGAGCATGCACATGCATAAAGCTTTTCATAGCACCATTGCTCATAATAGCCCCAAACTGAAACAACCCAAATGTCCACTAAGTAGAAATGGATAAATTACAGTATTTTCATGTAGTAATATATAGCAATGAAAGTGAACAAATAACAGCAACATGCCACAAGATGGATTGATTTCATAAATATAATATGAAAGAAGGCAGAAAAGTATATTATGTAATTCAACTTACATAAAGTTCAGAAAGAGGCAAAACAAAGCTATCATTTCATATGTATACTTATATAAACATATATGTGCATATATATGAATACTTGGTTTGTAAAATTGTAAAGGAAAATAAGGAAGTGATTACATTATAGGAAGGTTAATGTTTATCTTTGAAGGGGAGGAAGGAAACAGTGATTGGAAGGGGGCATGAGTGGGACATCTGAGTGCTAAGAAAGCTAATATAGTTGACCTAAATGGTACATGCTTTGTGATAAATCGCTGAACCATATTTCTTTGTTTTGGTAATTTTCATAGGTAAAATTTTTTTTTGTTTCTGGCCATGTGCATGATGGATAGAAATATATTTTGGTAGATTTTTTAAATAAGCACTATTGGCAAAAAATAAATACATCAGTGAAGCAGAATAGGAAGTCTGGAAATAGACCAACAGCTTTGTGACCAGATGATTTTTGACAAAGGCACCAAAGCAATCCAAAGTCTTTTCAAGAATTGGTGCTGTAACAATCTGGTGTCCATGTGGGAAAAAAATCTACCTCCATCAATACACAAAATAATAATTCAAGACAGATCATAGACCTAAACATGAAAGTCAACATTATAAAGACTTTTTCCTATAAGAAAACAGAAAAATAACTTTATAATCATAGAGGAAGACAATTCCTTACAGAGGAACCAGAAAGAAAAAATAAATTAAAAATTAATAAATTTGACTTCATTAAAATGTAAAAGTTCTCACCAAAAGACAGTTAATAAAATGAAAAGACAAGACACAGTCTAAGATAGTACCAGCACATATCTGACAAAGGATTTGTATGCAGAATATATGAAGAATTCTTACAAATCAATAATAAAAAGAAAGTAAATAATTTAAAACTTGGCAAGGGACTTGAATAGTCATTGATCAAAAGAAGATATATAATGACTAATAAATATAGAAAACTGTTTAACATGGGAAATGAAAATTAAAGCCATAATGAGATACCACCTTACACTGATGGTGAAAATTTTTTAACTTTAGAAGCTAACGGCTCCAAATATTAGAATGTAGAACACTTGGAATTCTAATACATTGATGGTGGGAATGAAAAATAGTACAACTATTTTGGAAAAAGACTTGGCAGTTTTTTTTAATAAAAGAATATACATCTATGTATTTGTCAAGATTCATCAAACATACAGTTAAGATGTGTACATTGCATTTTATGTAATATATAAATTTTACCCAATTTAAAAGGTAGCCACAATCCTCCACCCATGTATACTTACCCTTTGAAATGTTTTTTTGCATCTCCTTCCATCAAGAGATGTATTCTGTTTCCCTAGTCTTTGAATCTGGGATGGCCTTGTGACTTGCTTTAGCTAAAAAGAGTATGGCGTAAGTGACAGCATTCCAGTGTTGACCCATGCCTCATGAGTCTTTGTACACTTTGACTATAAACCTTGTCTACCCACCACGGAACAATCCCTAGCTAGCTTGCTGTATAATAAGAGTGAAACAGAGATGAGCTGAGGTTATCCTCAATCATGCAGGCCCCAGCTAAACCTGAAACTGATCAAGATACATGAGTGAACCTAACTAATGCCAGAAGAATTGCCTGAGATAAATAAATGATTGTTTTTTATGTTACTAAGTTTCGTGGAGGTTTCTTAAGTACCAAAAGCCAATTAATATCTATACTAAAATAGCTAAGAGTTAAGATTTTGTAGGGCTGAGGCCATGACCTCTGTTGTCTTAGGTATTGGCCCCCACAACTCAAATCTAAGGTGTATAAAGAAAGGAGCTGAAGACCAAAGTAAGAAACGTTGTAAGATGGTCTATGAGACATAATGGCATAAACAGCACTGATTTGGTGTTCATATGACATGGTAAATGCTAAGTGCCCTCTCCATTCTCTGGAAATATGACATGGACCTAAGCAGTATTAAAAAGAAACAGTACTGTTTCGGTAGCTCAGAGGTTTGCAGCTTTGAGAGAACTGGGAAACAACACCCTTGTTATGCAGAGACATCTCAGTTCTCTTGGGACAATGATAACCACTGCCTTTAAGTTTCTTGGATAGACATCAATAAGCCTGACAGGAGATTCTGATAATGGGAAGATTCTAAAAGAGTATAGAACTTGCCTCGTTGATCGACTTGATGATACCTATAAAAGCTCCTACTGGATAACAGGAAGTGTCTATATCAGGAACCCATTTTGGCATTTCAGTCCATTGTAGGTGAAATTCCTTAATGTGGATTACTTTACAGAAAATCCATATATGCTTCCATTTTTAGCCCAAAAATCTCTGCTTAGAAACAGTTCTAGCTCTAGAGAAGCTTCTTTTCAATGAAGATATTGTCAGACATAAGGAAAATGTGCATAAAAACCCCATCTGAGTTGTTCAACTATCCATTAATCCATCTATCAGTCTTTCCATCCATCCATCCATTTAATCTATAGACAGTTAACTGAGTGTTTCTTCTGTTTCAAATACAATGCAAAGAACGTTTTTCATGGAACAGTGAGTATTGGACTGGGAAGAGCAAAAACTAGGTTGAAGTTCGTTAAGACTGATTCTCAAAAAGTCCTCAGTAAGAGTACTTTGATAGGCTCCAAACTTGACCCTGTTGTACCACTTATTAACAAATAGTTAAAGAAGAGCATAAATAGATTAATGAAATCTCCATTTCTTTAACTGGGAAGTCTAGCTCTCATGCAACTTTTGACAATAAGCATGCAAAAAAGCAAATAGCTGAAATTCCCCCAAATTTTCAGAATCAATGCTATGTTATCAGTTCATGATTAATTTTGGTTTGAGTTGGTTAAGGTTTTCAAATAGAGTCCCGCTTTTTAGTTATAACTTGCTTTATTGTTCATTATTTGGTTGTGTGTTCAATTAACTCTATGTGCAGTTAATGTGCAGTGATGCATGTTGCATCAATATTCTTAGTCTATGCTTTTTCTGTAGCTAGACTTCATCCCTATTCATATGTCAAACACACATCTGTTGCTAAAGCTGTTGTCCACATAATCCCCAAAATGTTTGTTTGTCCAGTAATACTTGTTTCTCATCACCAAATTCTTTTTTTTTAATCATACCAATGAATATATTTGGGATCATAGAGGCTGGCTCCCTCTTTTGGAGCATATTTATTGCCAGAGCCCAGAACAGTCTGACACACATCAGCCAATAATAAAAGAGAAGTAGGAGAATGAGTCATCACCAAATATTTGTTCCACTAAAAAGAGGGAACAACTAAGGTAGTTGGCTGTGAAGTCATTTTTTTTCCAATCAAATAGATCATGGTAAAAAAAAATTGGTCAAAAAACAGGACATGCATTTAAACATGGTTCAGACAACTTGAATTTGGTGCTTAAAATAATGAAAAGAAGGAAAGCTGGTATAGCTGAAGAAGAAGGTTGGTCCAAGAAGAGCCTTCCTTAGGGGAGACAGAAGATATTTGAACATGTTTATAAGCTTAGAGGATAGCCATTATCAAGCTAGAGGTTGAAGATTCAGGAAAAAGGAGAATAAGAGGTTGAGAAAGATTCCCAGGGGTGGGTCAAAAAGGCGTCAAGTGCTCAGTATTGAAACTTCGGTACAAAAATTATAATGACACAAAACAATCATGAACTACTCACTAATAATTTCGAACCAGGTACAAATGAAATGTTATGGGTTTTGTTACAGTGTGATAATATTCATTATTACTTCCAATGAACCCTTGGTAAAATCTAGCCCTGTGTAAAACCCTAAATTTTGGCCTAGATCTACCAATGAATAATTTGAAAATATACAATAAAAATTTCCTGTTTTATTTTGAAGTCATATTCAAGTAGTATTTTCTCTTTTTTTTCCAGAGTGGACTCCTTATCCTGAGCCAGTGTACATCGCAACAGGCCTAGAGATAGAACCCTTTTATCCGAACATGAAGGAAGATACTGTGGTTTATCTAGCTGAAGATGGTGGGTATAATGAAACATGTTGCTATAAAATATACTTTGGTACCTAGATTAATGTCTTCATTATATTTGTTTTGCTATTTATAGTAGGAATTGCAAATTTGGGGGAAGTCCCTGTCCCCATGGAGATGTTTGGTTACATATTGATCCAAATGTTGACTTTGTTATAATATAGTGCAGTTTATGCAAAATTACTTTAAAATAAGATATCATATTGACCATTAGAATGGAGAGTTATATTTATGCTTCACATCAGTTTTCAAAAATAAATCCAGTGGAAGACTCTGCAACTACTGTTGCCTCTCTAGGTCATGTTCATTCCATCTTTCAAATGTTTTTCTTTTAATTTCATGCCAGTTTGATAGATTTCTTGGGATTGCCATCTTTAAAAGAAGAAAATATCCCACACTGCAAATAACCTCTAAGATTATATCTCAGGGAAGTGTTCTTAACACTCAAGATCAATATTTTCACTTGGAAGCTCTAGTAATGCAAAATCTCACACATGCTTTATGATAGTATGCTAATAATCAAACATAGATGTCTTGGCCTATATCCTTAACTGTGCCTCTCCTAAAGCACCAATGTGAGGAAGTGTGGGACTCTTGCACAGTTTCATCATCAGAGTCCTATATCTTAGAGTATATATCAAAGATAACTTCCAGGAAATGTGTATTTTATTTTATTTTATTTTAAAGGGCTGGCAAAACAGGGAGATTCACAGGGATTGTTCCCTAGTAAGCAATTCTGAAAACCATATTCTCACATATATTCAAACAGCTGGAGTGAGAGAAGCACCTCCGAATTCGTTAATTTGACTTCAGATATTTACATGCCTAACCTGCCTTAGAACTTCCACACATAATTTAAATGAGATCTGATAAAAAATTAAGATAGTTGAGGTGAGTCAGGGTCTTTTCAGAAATTGGATGGTATACTAGTAATAACTTAAGAAAGTTTAATGAAAGTATAACTTACAAAAGGATGGACAGAATTAAGGGAAACTCACAAGGGATGGTAAAGCAACATAGAACTTCCAGCAGAGCAGAATCATTATATCTCCTAAGCCAGAAAGGGCAAGGGGACAGAATGGTTTCCAGACCTACAGCTGTAGGAGAGAGAAGTCCCCAAACAACTAGGGCATATAGAATTCTGTGTTGACATTGTTTTCTTCTAAAGATTATTTATTTAAAGATGTTTTGTTGTCTTGTGACAGCTGTTGTCTTTAATAAAAAGTCAGCCATGATATATATCACTGTTCCCTGTATATGATGTGCCTTTTTCAGCAATTTGACTGATCTGCCTAGATTTGAATACATTTATATTTATCCTGCTTCAAGTTTATTGAATTTCTTGGGTCTATAGGTTAATAGGCTTACCACCCCCCTCAAATTTGAGAAATTTTTAGCTATTATTTCTGCACATATTTTTACCATACTATTCCTTTGGAATTCCAGTTATGCATATGTTGGATTTCTAGCTATGTCCTGGAAACATTTCACTGGATCTTTGTTCATTTTTTTTTCCCTTCTCTATTCTTGAGTTTGTATAATTTGTTTTTAAGATCATCGAGTCTTTCTTTTATAATATTCAATATCTCTTAAGCCCATATAGCAAATATTTCACTTCACTTTGTGTTTTTTATTTCTAGAACTTCCATTTGGTTCTTTTTTATAGTTTCCATTTCTTTTTTGAGTTAATCTATTTATTCATTATATCAGTCTTTTCCTTTAAGTCTTTTAACATGTTCAAAGTCCTCTGTTAATCCCAACATCTGGGTTATCTTGGGGTCTGTTGAATGTGTGTATGTGGAGACTATACATAATCATGAATAACATTTTTCCTGCTTCTCTTCATGCTTCATAATGTTTCTTAATTGTATGCAGGACATTGTAAAAGATACATTGTAGGAGTCTGTATTACATTCTTTCTTAAAATTATGTTGAATTTTGTTCTTGTAGGCAGCTAAATTGCTGGCAGATCATTTTGCTTCTTTCAGGCTTGATTTTATTTTTTTTATAAGGGCAGGTCTACCTTCATGTTGTCTTTAGTCCTAGGTCTAGGTCATGGCCCTTATTCTTAGATGTGGTTCATGTGCCTAATGTGCAGCCTTTCCGGAGTCATGATTAAATGCCTGAGATGCTCAGTAAAGTCTTTTCACTATGGATATGTTGGAATTACAGTATTCTAGAACTGTATGTATGCCCTCTAATATCTCAGCCTCACAGTATACTCTTTTCTATCTTGCTTAGTCTCATCCTGTGCTTACACAGTGAAGCCCTCAGCCAAGGATGAGGAACCAGCCTGCAGACTGTTGAGGCCCTTCCTCTATATGGCTTTCTTCTCTCTGGTGCCCTGCCTCACAAATTTCAGGAGCCCCAAGAAAGAATCATACCCCCTTAGCCAGCAAGACTATTATGCTATTCTTAAGTAATTCCTTCCTAACATGTAGTGAGAAAGTATTCCTAGGCAGAAAACCAGGGTTAAACATAGTCTTGATGTATTTATCTTCTTTCAAGAACCCTATATTAGTTCTGGTCTATGTGTTGTCCAAATGTATAAAAACAGCTCATATTTTTTGTCCAGCTAAATAGTTATTTACAGTGAAAGGGCAAGTTCAGAACCAATTACTCTATAATAACCAGAAGTGGAATAAGCACTTTTAATGTGAGAAATACATGAATTTATTTTAGGCATTGCTCTTCTAGTCTAAATGTGCTTAGACTTTCTTAGTTCAATTTAACTCTGTATGTTAGTGTCAAATTACTTTAAAATTTAAAGTTCTTAGTGACATTTCAGTTGTACTGTAGTTCTAAACTCTATACAGAATAGCATTCATATTTTAGACATGGCTTGATATCTTTATGGCCTTTTTCTTTCATCAGCTTACAAAGAGCCCTGTTTTGTGTACTCCCAAGTTGGGGGCAGTCGAACACCCTGAAGCAGCCTATGGATGACTGTGACAATACTTTGATATTTGAAGCAAGGTTTGAGAGTGGTAATCTACAGAAGGTAGTCAAAGTGTAGGTTTTATTTTTATTTGAGGAGCTAGACCTTCAGCTATTTAGTATTTTCTATATTAAGTACATTAAAGTTTTAATGTCCATTACTGACCTGTAATTCCTTGAAGTATAGCTGCTAATTAAGGATTACTGTGAAGGGAGTATGCAAGGTTCAAATTCTGGGTTCAAATAATTTTGAGACCTATTAGTTAAAGTTAAGCAGGTTTCTATATATATATTTTCAATTTGCCAGTATGAATTGCCACACAGACACACATACATTACACTGCCTCTCGATTTTTTTTAATGGACTAGTTATTGGGACAGTGCTCCATAAAATATGCTTGGGAACATGCATACTTTCCAAAGGCATTCTTTTAAAAAATTTCATTATGGCCTGTTTAAACATGCACTTAAACACAGAGAATAAGATAGTTCCACATTAACTGCCATAATCCTATCACCTAGAATCAACAGCTATCAAGGTTTTGCAACATCATTTCATCTATTCTTAGATCTCTGTTTATAACTAACACACACACACACACACACACACACACACACACACACAATAAGTGCATAGTACTTAAAGAAAAAATTCACAACTAACCAGGTAAGATTGTTTTATGTATTTTTTTGTATTATATATATATATATTATACCAGTGAAATTATTTCTGTCTCTAAAGTATCCTCAATGACTAAGTATGGGGGATGCAAATAGTTATCAAATATAGTTCTCAGTTTAAGGTTTTGTAATCTGTGTGGCCATATTTATTTGTATATGTTTTACTCCTTTCTCAGTAATAGTTATTTCAGATTTGTAGAGTTAGCATCTAATAGAAAACAAAAATATATGTCTGAGGTAAAAAAAACACATTCGACTTTAATTCAGTTTCAAGAACTCTACTTATTTATTTTATAGGAAACATAACTGGGCTGAAATATATAATTGTTTTATCAAATGCCTGTTTTTATGTGCTCTGTTGAATTACAAGGAATAAAAAGGCTATAGAATTAACAGAGAAGTAGTTTCACATCCAATAAAAGAGGAAATTCCAACACTTTTATCTTTTGCAATTACTTGTGTTGGATACTGCTAAGTACATGTTATTTCCTTGCCAAAAAAAGATTTCTGTGAACAGGTAAAAATAAAATAATTTTCCTTATTTAATTTAAACTTGAATGCTATTTTCCATTTTTATGTGCTTTTTCCCCCTTCCTTTTGTGTTTACTAGGGCAGAATATGAATACTAGTTGACTGTGCGCCCTGACCTCTTCACAAATAAACACACCCAGTGGTACTATTTCCAAGTCACTAATACCCAAGCTGGAATAGTTTACAGATTCACTATTGTCAATTTCACCAAGCCTGCTAGTCTTTATAATCGGGGTATGCGCCCACTGTTTTATTCTGAAAAAGAGGCTAAGGCTCATAATATTGGCTGGCAGAGAATAGGAGACCAAATCAAGTATTATAGGAACAACCTGGAGCAAGATGGGCACCATTATTTCTCTCTTACATGGATGTTTCAATTTCCACACAACAAAGACACCTGCTACTTTGCTCACTGCTATCCATACACTTATACCAACCTGCAAAAATACCTTTCTAGCATCAATAATGACTCAGTACGGTCAAAGTTTTGTAAAATACGTGTCTTGTGCCACACAAGTGCTAGGAACATGGTGTATGTATTAACAATCACTTCCCCCTTGAAGAACAGTGACTCAAGAAAGTGAAAGGCTGTGATTTTGACTGCAAGGGTACATCCAGGAGAAACCAACAGCTCTTGGATCATGAAAGGCTTCCTAAATTATATTTTAGGAGACTCAAGTGATGCCCAATTGCTTCAGGACACTTTCGTCTTCAAGGTGGTACCCATGCTGAACCCAGATGGTGTGATTGTGGGAAATTATTGGTGTTCCTTAGCTGGACAGGATTTAAACCATACCTATACATCTCTCTTAAAGGAATCATTTCCTTCTGTTTGGTATACCTGGAACATGATCCATAGGTAAAATAAGTCTCAAATTACCTCTCCACTTACTTAGTAAACTTGGTACTAAGAATTTTGCTCCTACAATCCCTCTCATTTTATTCTAGCTTTTCTTATAACTATGGCTATTTAATTTTTTCCCATTCTTCCCAAATCTGCTTCTGTACTTTTCTGGCATTATGCCACTGTATTCTCTAGTCTTCTTCTAAGTAATGAAATAGATGCTAGAACTTTAATGGTTTTGTGTAATTAAGAGTTAAATGTGCATATTACAGATTTGGTTTTTTGCCAAAGCAAATGGTAGGATTGATGTTTACTTTGGAATCTTTGAATCTCTTACATGTGAAAATCAATTACATTCACAGAGCCTTCGGGCAGTATGCTGATCATTCGTTGCTCTAAGATGAGTCTTGATTATCAGGTTACACAGGTATTTAAACTTTCATGAATGATAGTCTTATTTGCCCCTAGAAAAATTTTAAATTTTAAATTTAAATCCTTTAAATTTTCCAAAGGATCTAGAACAGTGATATGCACATAATATTTATATATCTGTTGAATGATTGGGTGACTTTTTTAACAGATTCTGGTAATAACAGTCAGAGTAGAAAAATCTATTGGAGTCAGAGAACACCCAATCCAAGAACAAAGCCTACACCTTTCTGGTTGTATGTGGAATGGAGTTACACATATCAGATTGGAATTCCTTCTACACCATTCACTGTGTGATCTTAAGCAATTTAAAGACAAATCTAAAACTCATTTTTTTGTCTATAAAATGAGAATAATACTACCTCATAGACAGGAAGATTAAATGAGAACATTATTACTAAAGTGCCCAGAATAAAATCTGGAACATTATAAGCTCTAAATGTATTCAGTGTTTTCTCAAATGTTAAAAGGAAAAATGTTGTTATGAATCAGATACAGATGTAAAACTCTTTGTAACCTGGTTAGGATCATTAAATATTTACAATAATAAGTACTATTATAGAAAGTCTTACAGCCTTATCCAGCCTTGTTATTAGGGTCCCTAGTGTAAACATAAGAACCCTGTTTCAAGGCTGGGGACCTAAAGAATACCTCCACTTCCTCAGAGGAACTGACAGGTTTTAGGAGCATTTAGCATGACGCAAATTATCTCAGTTTAGCCTCAACTTTCCCTTTCATGTTACCTGTATCTGCTTAAACACCTGGGGAGTGAAGTACAGATCCCCCCAAAAAGAAGCAAAACTGGTTTAATACCCCCTCACAAATGTGGACGCCAGGCCTGCCTGAAGTTATTTGGGAAATCTTTACGTGATAAAAGAGTAACCTATGACTTCCTTACTCTCCTGGGGATGACAAATATTAAAAAAGAGAGCTGACTAAATGCAGTGTAGTATCCTGCACTGGATTCTATGACAGAAAAAGACATTAGTGAGAAAATTTGTAAAATCCAAATAAGATTGGGAGTTTAGTTAATAGTAATGTACCAATGGTAGTTTCTTAGTTTTTTTACAATGTACCCTGGTTAAGTAATACATTAAAATTAAGGAAAACTGAGTGAGGGGTGTACGGAAACTCTTTCACTATTTTTTTTAATATAATTTATTTTGGTATCATTAATCTACAACTACATGTGCAATATTATGGTTATTAAACTACCCCTTCATCAGGTCCCCCCCACCAACCCCATTACAGTCACTGTCCATCAGTGTAGTGAGATGCTATAGAATCACTACTTGTCTTCTCTGAGTTGTACTGCCCTCCCCGTGACCCCCCAACATTCTATCTGCTAATCGTAATACCCCTTTTTCCCTCTTATCCCTCCCTTCCCGCCCATTTTCCCCAGTCCCTTTCCCTTGGTAACTATTAGTCCGTTCTTGGGTTCTGTGAGTCTGCTGCTGTTTTGTTCCTTCAGTTTTTTTCTTTGTTCTTATACTCCACATATGAGTGAAATCATTTGATACTTGTCTTTTTCGGCTTGGCTTATTTCAGTGAGCATAATACCCTCTAGCTCCATCCATGTTGTTGCAAATGGTAGGATTTGTTTTCTTCTTATGGTTGAATAATATTCCATTGTGTATATGTACCACTTCTTCTTTATCCATTCATCTACTGATGGACACTTAGGTTGCTTCCATTTCTTGGCTATTGTAAATAGTGCTGCAATAAACATAGGGGTGCATCTGTCTTTCAAATTGGGCTGCTGCATTCTTAGGGTAAATTCCTAGGAGTGGAATTCCTGGGTCAAATGGTATTTCTATTTTGAGTTTTTTGAGGAACCACCATACTGCTTTCCACAATGGTTGAACTAATTTGCATTCCCACCAGCAGTGTAGGAGGGTTCCCTTTTCTCCACATCCTCGCCAACATTTGCTGTTTGTGTTTTGGATGTTGGCCATCCTCACTGGTGTGAGGTGATATCTCATTGTGGTTTTAATCTGCATTTCTCTGATGATTAGCGATGTGGAGCATCTTTTCATGTGCCTGTTGGCCATCTGAGATTCTTCTTTAGAGAAGTCTCTATTCATGTCCTCTGCTCATTTCGTAATTGGATTATTTCGTTTTTGTTTGTTCAGGTAAGTGAGTTCTTTATATATTTTGGATGTCAACCCTTTATCAAATACGTTTTTTATGAATATATTCTCCCATACTGTAGGATGTCTTTTTGTTCTACTGATGGTGTCCTTTGCTGTACAGAAGGTTTTCAGCTTGATATAGTCCCACTTGTTCATTTTTGCTTTTGTTTCCCTTGCCCAGGGAGATATGTACATGAAGAAGTTGCTCATGTTTATGTCCAAGAGATTTTTGCCTATGTTTTTTTCTAAGAGTTTTATGGTTTCATGACTTACATTCAGGTCTTTGATCCACCTTGAGTTTACCTTTGTGTATGGGGCTAGACAATAGTCCAGTTTCATTCTCTTACATGTAGCTGTCCAGTTTTTCCAACACCAGCTGCTGAAGAGGCTGTCATCTCCCCATTGTATATCCAAGGCACTTTTATCAAATATTAATTGACTGTATATGTTTGGGTTAATGTTTGATTTTCTATTCTGTTCCACTGGTCTGTGGGTCTGTTTTTGTGCCAATACCAAATTGTCTTGATTACTGTGGCTTTGTAGTAGAGCTTGAAGTCAGGAGTGTAATTCCCCCTGTTTTATTCCTCCTTCTCAGGATTGCTTTGGCTATTCGGGGTCTTTTGTGGTTCCATATGAATTTTAGAATTATTTATTCCAGTTCATTGAAGAAAGCTGTTGGTAGTTTGATAGGGATTGCATTGAATCTGTACATTGCTTTAGGTAGTATAGCCATTTTGACAATATTTATTCTTCCTAGCCAAGAGCATGAGATGCATTTCCATTTGTTAGTGTCCTCTTTAATTTCTCTTAGGAGTGTCTTGTAGTTTTCAGAGTGCAGGTCTTTCACTTCCTTCGTTAGGTTTATTCCTAGGTATTTTATTCTTTTTGATGCAATTGTGAATGGAATTGTTTTTCTGATCTCTCTTTCTGTTAGTTCATCATTAGTGTATAGGAAAGCAACAGATTTCTGTGTGTTAATTTTGTATCCTGCAACTTTGCTGAATTCAGATATTAGTTCTAGTAGTTTTGGAATGGAATCTTTAGGGTTTTTTATGTACAGTATCATGTCATCTGCAAATAGTGACAATTTGACTTCTTCTTTACCTGTCTGGATGCCTTGTATTTCTTTGTTTTGTCTGATTTGCTGTGGCTAGGACCTCCAGTACTATGTTGAATAACAGTGGAGAGAGTGGGCATCCCTGTCTTGTTCCCGATCTTAGATGAAAAGCTTTCAGCGTCTCGCCGTTAAGTATGATGTTAGCTGTGGGTTTATCATATATAGCCTTTATGATGTTGAGGTACTTGCCGTCTATACCCATTTTGTTGAGTTTTAATCAGGAATGGATGCTGAATTTTGTCAAATGCTTTTTCAGCATCTATGGAGATGATCATGTGGTTTTTGTTCTTCTTTTTGTTGATGTGGTGGATGATGATGATGGATTTTCGAATGTTGTACCATCCTTGCATCCCTGGGATGAATCCCACTTGATCATGGTGTATGATCCTCTTGATGTATTTTTGAATTCAGTTTGCTAATATTTTGTTGAGCATTTTTGCATCTATGTTCATCAGGGATATTAGTCTGTAATTTTCTTTTTTGGTGGGGTCTTTGCCCGGTTTTGGTATTAGAGTGATGCTGGCTTCATAGAATGAGTTTGGAAGTACTCCCTCCTCTTCTATTTTTGGAAAACATTAAGGAGAATGGGTGTTATTTCTTTTCTATATGACTGGTAGAATTTACAGGTGAGTCCATCAGGTCCGGGGGTTTTCTTCTTGTGTAGTTTTTTGATTACTGATTCAATTTTTTTGCTGGTGATTGGTCTGTTTAGTTTTTCTGTTTCTTGCTTGGTCAGTCTTGGGAGGTTGTATTTTTCTAAGAAGTTGTCCATTTCTTCTAGGTTTTCCAGCTTGTTAGCATATAGACTCTCATAATATTCTCTTATGATTCTTTGTATTTCTGTGGGGTCCATCGTGATTTTTCCTTTCTCATTTCTGATTGTGTTTATGTGTATAGATTCTCTTTTTCCCTTAATGAGTCTGGCTAGGGGTTTATCTATTTTGTTTATTTTTTCAAAGAACCAGCTCTTGGTTTCATTGATTTTTTCTATTGTTTTATTCTTCTCAATTTTATTTATTTCTTTTCCAATCTTTATTATGTCCCTCCTTCTGGTGACTTTGGGCCTCATGTGTTCTTCTTTTTCCAATTTCAGTAATTGTGTCTTTAGACTATTCATTTGGGAATGTTCTTCCTTCTTTAAATAGGCCTGGATTGCAATATACTTTCCTCTTAGAACTGCCTTTGCTGCGTCCCACAGAAGTTGTGGCTTTGTGTTGTTGTTGTCATTAGTCTCCATATATTCTTTGATTTGTGTTTTGATTTGGTCGTTAACCCATTGATTAATTAGGAGAGTGTTGTTAAGTCTCCATGTATTTGTGAGCCTTTTTGATTTCTTTTTAAAATTTATTTCTAGTTTTATACCTTGGTGATCTGAGAAGTTGGTTGGTAGGATTTCAATATTTTTGAAATTACTGAGGTTCTTTTTGTGGCCTAGTATGTGGTCTATTCTGGAAAATGTTCCATGTGCACTTGAGAAGAATGTGTATCCTGCTGCTTTTGGGTGTAGAGTTCTGTAGATGTCTGTTAGGTCCATCTGTTCTAGTGTGTTGTTCAGTGCCTCTGTGTCTTTACTTATTTTCTGTCTGGTTGATCTGTCCTTTGGAGTGAGTGGTGTGTTGAAGTCTCCTAAAATGAATGCATTGCTGTCTATTTCCTCCTTTAATTCTGTTAGTATTTGTTTCACATATGCTGGCGCTCCTGTGTTGGGTGCATATATATTTATAATGGTTATATCTTCTTGTTGGACTGACCCCTTTATCATTATGTAATGTGTAATGTCCTTCTTTATCTCTTGCTACTTTCTTCGTTTTGAAGTCTATTTTGTCTGATACAAGTACTGCAACACCTGCTTTTTTCTCCTTGTTGTTTGCATGAAATATATTTTTCCATCCCTTCACTTTTAGTCTGTGTATATCTTTGGGTATGAGGTCAGTCTCTTGTAAGCAGCATATAGATGGGTCTTGTTTTTTATCCATTCTGTTACTCTGTGTCTTTTGATTGGTGCATTCAGTCCATTTACATTTTAGGGTGATTATTGATAGATATGTACTTATTGCCATTGCTGGCTTTAGATTCGTGGTTACCAAAGGTTCAAGGGTTGCTTCTTTACTATCTAACAATCTAACTTAACTTTCTTGTTAAGTTACTGTAAACACCGTCTTATGTTTCTTTATTTCTCTCCCTTCTTATTCTTCCTCCTCCATTCTTTATATACTAGGTGTTTTATTCTTTGCCTTTATTTAGTATTTGGATGGTCTGCTTTCTTTGCTATGATTTTATTTTCTCTGGTTACATCTTTTTAGCCTTAGGAGTGCTTCCATCTAGAGCAGTCCATTTAAGATATCCTGTAGTGGTGGTTTATGAGAGGCAAACTCTCTCACCTTTCGTTTGTCTGGAAATTGTTTAATCCCTCTGTCATATTTAAATGATCGTGCTGGATACAATATTCTTGGTTCGAGGCCCTTCTGTTTCACAACGTTAAATATATCATGCCATTCTCTTCTGGCCTGTAAGGTTTCTGTTGAGAAGTCTGATGATAGTCTGATGGGTTTTCCTTTGTAGGTGATCTTTTTTCTCTCTCTAGCTGCCTTTAATACTCTATATTTATCTTTGATCTTTGCCATCTTAATTATTATGTGTCTTGGTGTTGTCTTCCTTAGGTCCCTTGTGTTGGGAGATCTGTGGGCTTCGGTGGACTACAAGACTATTTCCTTCCCCAGTGAGGGAAAGTTTTCAGCAATTATTTCTTCAAAGACACTTTCTATCCCTTTTTCTCTCTCTTCTTCCTCTGGTACTCCTATAATGCGAATATTGTTCCGTTTGGATTGGTCACACAGTTCTCTTAATATTCTTTCATTCCTAGAAATCCTTTTATCTCTCTCTGCCTCAGCTTCTCTGTATTCCTGTTCTCTGATATCTATTCCATTAACAGTCTCTTGCATCTCATCCAGTCTGCTGTTAAGCCCATCCATCGCTTGTCTGATTGATGTATTGTCTTTCCTCACTCCTCACTTCCTCCCTCAGCTCTTGCACATTTCTCTGTAGGTCCATCAGCATGGTTATGACTTTTATTCTGAATTCTTTTTCCGGAAGACTGTGCATTTCCATCCCTTCAGGCTCCCTCTCTGGTGTTGTCTGGTTGATTTTAGTCTGGACCATATTCCTCTGTCTTTTCATGGCTATGGCTATAGAAGTGGTCACTGGTAGTTCCCACGTATGTCAGCTGGGCTCCTAAAGACTTTAAAAAGAGAAAAAAAAGAAAGAAAAGAAAAAAACAAAACTAAAAAAACTTAAAAAAAAACGCCCACGGGAAGTTGATTCTGTGGGGATGCTGTAGGTGGCGCTGTTGCCCCACTATTCCACAGCCATGGCCACGCCGCTCCGCAGGGCCCTTTATAGCTCTGGCCGGGTCCAAAACTCCCCAGGAGTCCCAGTCTGCTGGGCTGAGTGTGCCAGGGCGATCCGGCTCCTCCGCTGGGCTCCTGTCTCTTTAAGACCGCTGAAGAAAGCACGCGCTTTTTTTTTTCCTTCCCGGGAGCCGGCTGCAAGCACCCTGGCGCATTCCCCACTCAGATCCTGCCCCTCCGTTCTCCAGTCTCCGCTACACTGCAGCCATGTCGGTCAGCACTCCCCACACAGATCACCGGGACTGGCTACTTCGCGGGGTGTACTTCCACTCCCTCCCGGCTCTGAATCCTCTCCTCCCGCCGGTGCACTGGGGTGGGGGAGTGCTCGGGTCCCGCCGGGTCGCAGCTCCGTATTTTACCCGCCTCTTGGGGTGCCGAGTCCTCTCAGGTGTAGCTGCACGCTGTGCGCTTTCCTGTGTATTCTGGTCTCTCTTTTAGGAATAGATGTATTTGCTGTATTTTCATAGATAAATATAGTGTTGGGAGGAGATTTCTGCTGCCCTGCTCATGCCACCATCTTCCCAGAAGTCCTCTTTTTCTACTATTTTTGAAAATTTTATGAAATCTAAAATTATTCCAAAATAAAAACTTAAAGAAAAAAAAGGGATCTGATAGCATGTCTATTAGAGTATTTATAATGTCTGCTTAGTGCTCTGACATTAAACCTCCCTGGCCCAATACAAAATAAATTACAGTTAAGGCCCCTTGGCTTGTCTCTATGGAAAATAGTTTTTAAAATGTCTCATTTCTCAGATTGCCTTGTAAGAAGGTTAAGGCAGGAATCTATTTAGGAAAGAATAGATATTTCCATGAAAGAAAAGAATTCTTGCAAGAAAGAAAGCTAATGCAATTAATCATAGGCAGGTAAGTAGAATAAGAAGTCAGCCACATGTGTGGGGAAAGGTGAGCAGCTGGAAGTATAGCCAAGACTGAATATAGTTAAAGATTTTGAGAATAAGAGAAAGTAGATTTTAGTATAGGATACTTAGTATATGACTCTAGAATAACCTATGGCTAAGAAGAAATTCCAAATTATTTCTCAAGTGCTTTAAATTAATGTAAGATGAAAGGCACTAACACCCTATTTCACTTTCAGAAGTAATAATTTCTTGGGGAATTAGTTACTTAGAAGTAGCTTTTTTTGACTCATAAGAAACCAAAAATTCATTAAAACGGGAAATGTTCGTTTAAAAATGTATAGCATGTTTCACATTTGAGGACCTAATTTGATATTCTTGCTTTACAATAGAGTTACTTTTCTACAAATTTATAATAATCATTAGTGGCTTTATGTCAATCTTAAATTAACAGAATTTATTGGGTTCCAAATGAGAAAAGGGCAAAAAATTTAATACATGTAACAGACTTCATTTTGGCATTTCACTATAGTTTAAAGGAATATTATTTCTAATAGAAGATATGCTTTAAATGTTTTGATTTTAGGTTTTAATATTTTTGTTACAAAAGTAATACATTTCATATTACTGTAAATACCATTGCTAGCATTTTGGTATTTATCCTTCCAGATATAAAAATAGTATATGTAATTTGGGTTTTTAAAGTAATAATAATGCTTTATAAAGTTTGGCAGTATGAAAAAAATAGGCAAAAATGCTCATAATCCTATAACCTTAAAACCGCAACTTTTTAAAAATCTTTCAAAAGCCTCTCTATTAGTATTTTCGTCAATCAGTTTGGTGGACTTATTTTTTTATTGCTTTAAAACTCACTGAATGTCTAAATTATACTGGCTAAGGACTGTGCTCTTAATAAGTGTGTAATAATTTCCTTATATTATTTATTAGAAATTAACCAGAAAAAAATAAATTCAAACTTTGGTACCATTTTTCTAAAATACATTAATCAAGGGTAAAATATTGGTTTCAGCACCAACTCATCAGGCACTCAATTTTGAACAAATATTGGGGTACTTCTGTGAATAGCACTGTTCTAAATGATTTGAAGCATTCTCTATCCTTAACAAGATTAAATATCAAAAATATGAAAGCTTTCCTAGGCAAGTGCCAAGTAAATGGTACCAATATTAAGTGCTACAGAAGTCCAAAAAAAGAAAAATCTAGCTAGAAATTAAGTGAGACATGAGGTCAGTCTTGAGGGATGAGGAGCAGTAGCTGCATTTACAAAGATAAGAAAGAAGGTATTCCCATTAGAAGAAATTATGTGAAGCTATTAGTCTGATGGGAGTGAGCTGTTTTGTTGTACAACAGAAAACCAAAATGAGAAAGCAGAGGGATCCTACTGGAGAAAGTCTGGAGAGTAAGGTCAATTTTGTCCTTATAACAGAAAGTTAAGGCATTCATATTCTATATGTAGTTAATAGGAAATTATTGCAGGTGTTTTAAAAAATTGTGTATTAAAAATAATATTCAGTGCTGAAAAAGAAATTGAAAGCTAGAATATAAGAAATTCTATTTATTTGGATATTAGATTTATAAATCCATAATTATACCCATAGAAGAAAAATGCAGAGGTAGAATTTAGTAACTTGTTTTTTTCCTCCTTGGCAGATTGATGGAAAACCGAGAGGTTATTTTATATTGTGACCGTCATGGCCATAGTAAGAAAGAGAACATCTTCATGTATGGCTGTGATGGTAGTGATAGATGTAAAGCCTTATATTTGCAGCAACGAATCTTTCCACTTATGCTGAGTAAAAATTGTCCTGATAAAGTAAGCACCTTTAAAGACTTCAACTTTTCCTTTACTACATGTTGCCAATGTGAAATAGCAGAATGGATAATAGTATTCAGTAAAGTTTTTCATTTTAGCTATTTTGACTGGTTTACATAATCATTAAGAAATCAATTTTGTGGAATGTTTAGTGATCAATAATTTGAAATATGAACAAAAAAATGCACATTGTCCTACCACCATACTTAATGATAAAGACTGATTGTTTTTCCTCATAAGGTCAGGAACAAGGCAAGGATATCCACCCTTAAAACCTCAATTGAGCCTTATACTGGAGGTTCTAACAAGTGCAGTCTTATGTTGGAGATTCTAACAGTGCAATAAGTCAAGAAAAAGAAATAAAAGGCAGACAGATTGGAAAGGAAGAAATAATGAAGATGTTATGATTGTCTTCATAGAAAGACCAAAGCAATTCACAAAAAAACTAGATCTAATAAGTGAGTTTAGCAGTGTCATAGAATACAAGGTCAACCCACAAAAACCAATTGCAATTGTATATACTCACAATGAACAATTAGAAACCAAAAGTAAAAACAGTATCATTTACCATAGCTCCAAAATAAGTGAAATACTTATGGCTGCAAAGGGGTGGCAACAAGGGAGTTTTTTAGAGGTGATGTAATTATTTTATATCCTGATTGTTGTAGTGGTTAAAAAAATCTATAAATGTGTTAAAATTTTCAGGCTCAAAAAAGTCAATTTTATATGTTAATTTAAAAAATAACTGATGTTATAACAGTCTCTCAAAACAGCTTTCAAATGATCTTTCATTTGAAAATAAAGCATCTTTATTCAGAAAATTTGCAACACAAATCTTCATTCCTAAATATGTCTAAGTCCCACCCTCTAACTTTTTTCAATGATAAGATCCTATCTCAACAGTACCAAGAAATAATCAACTGGTTTTGAATGTGTCTATTATGTATAGATAAGAGTAAACTTTATTGCCAGAATTCAAATCTGTAGTTCTCAGAAATGTAAATGTGTCATCCTAAAAATGAGTTATTTCCATTGGTCAGGAAATAAAAGCATTTCCTAAAGCTTTAGAGAGAATGAATACTTTTGCAGTACTTTTCATTTTCAACTCTACTTCCTTCTTAAGAAAGATGTTACCAGAAAAATGCCGGGTCTTATTTGTTTCTTTCCAGTTTTCTTTCTCAGCTTGCAAATTTAATATTCAGAAGAGCAAAGAGGGAACGGGCAGAGTAGTAATGTGGAAAATGGGAATCAGAAACAGTTTTACCACGGAGGCCACTTTTTGTGGGTCTACTCTGGGTAAGACCAGATGTTCTTATTTATGGCTTTCCTTTTAAACTAAAAAGACCTTTTAAATGTAAGATTAATAGTGTAGACAATTTGATAGTGAGCATTTTCTTTCACTTAGATATATATTGATACTAATTCTACAGTTAGGTTGAATAAACAAACTCCCACTGTATGTATCTCCATGTCATCATTTCCCTTCATTTAGAAAAGGAAAGTTTTAGCATATAGAGTACCTGATTGGTTGTTTTATGTGCTAATTTTTAATTGCTTTTTTTTCTTAGAAGGAGTTCCTACAGACTCTAGTGATTTCAAGAAAAAGCAATATTCATACTTAAAATATCAGGATAAAAATGTGTTTAGTAGATTTGCTATTTGCAAGTCAAAAGATACTGTGGGTTTAGTGGTTGGTTTTGTTTTTGTTTTTTGTCAATTTATATTTTAATGGAAATATTTGGTTCCTTGAGCTAAAAATAAAAGTGTATTCTGTAGATCCATTTAAGAAATCTTTTAGTCACATCTAGCATATCCTTATAATATTCCATATCAAGATAAATATCACATTGTTAGCAAATGCATCAACTCCAAGTATTGGAAATCCACACGTCATTTCTGGCTAGTTTTTTAAAGTTCCTTGAAACTGATATGACATTATTAATAATGATGAAAACATTAAAATCCTTACCCAAGTTTTTCTCTAAGTGATTATTAGGGTGTTTATAATGGTAACCAAATATTCCATACCTTTCTTACTGAATTTTCTTCTGCCTAATCTGTATGTATTAGCCTATGTTGTTAGGTCAGAAGAAAATTCGGTAAGAAAGTCATGGAATACTTGGCTACCAGTTATAAACACCCTAATAATCAGGTTTGGTCCAGATGGTGGAGAGGGAATGAAGGAAAGTAGTAAGCTGTTAAATGACCCATCCCAGAGGAGAAAATCCAAAGGATTTGGAATGGAATCATACTGGAATGAAAGTTTTGTTTATACTTAGGCTATGGAAAAATGATTAACTCATCCTCAAGGGTAGATAAACTTATTCATGTTTTAGGTAATAAACAAGGCACTCATTTCAACACTATAGACTTGGAGTCAATGGGATATCATTTTTGTGATTCGCTCTTGGACTATTGTGATCCAGACCAAACCAAGGTAAGCAAAGTCCATTTGATAATGCATCAAACTCCAGTCTATCAAATAATATAACCTGCCTATGGACCTATGGCAGTTTATTCCCTTTAATATCCTAACAGTGTTCAGGGTTTTTGGTAATTGATATCCCAATGGCTATTATTCCAGGTATCTATAAATATTCAATTTGTTTGATTAGGAAATATATCTATAATTAATTTGTAAATTATAAATGTATAGACATTAATCTGTATAATTACATATAAGCATATATAATTAAAATTGTAAATATATAAAAAGTATTGTAAATTTATGAATTAAAATAATTTGTAAATATAATTATACATAAATTTTTAATTAACTCACTTATCATTTCCCCTTAGTATTATCAATGTCTGAAAGAATTAGAAGAAATGAAAAAACATATAAACTTGGAAAAAGTCCATGATGATTCAGATACTTCTCTGAAAGAAATTGCATTGGATCCAGAGTCAAGGTCAGTCAAGATGGCAGAAGTAGTATAATTTGTTGTCCTGTTTTACTATAGTCTATATAATAATACTAGGATATAATTGTCATTCTCGACTGAAAATCCCAAATACAGGAGGAGGAATATTTTCTCCATGCTCATTACATTGGCAGGAAGGACCTCATCAAGACTTCATTTATTTATTCAAGTAATTAATTGGGCACCTACTATGTACTATATGTGAAGAACATACTCATTGTTTTTAATGCTGTCATTACCCACAGAGACCTGACACATTTATAGAGATGCCCCATAAATTCAAATTTATTAGTGAATAAATCAAAATTTAGTGCTAAGGAATATTGTTAGAAGAAGTAAGTTACTAATTTAGTTACAGTTCCTTTGTAAACGCAGAACCAATGTTTGATTCTTCACCTTTATTTATGAATTTTCAGACTTTGAGCCTTAGCTCCTGCAACTTCCAATGAAGACTAGTAAATTTGTTTGTAGATGGAGAGTATAATTTTGAACTCATGGATTTGTTTATATTTGATGTGTTCCAATTTCATTTCATTTCAGTACTCTAAGAGGCCAAGAACTGCCAGACACATATACTACCTTTGTAGATACTCTTCTTATTATAATTAGATTTTTACCATAGAAATATTATCTATCCAATAAGATAATAAAAGTAACAATTGAAAATTTTAAATGCCACCAAAACATTCTGTAAACTAAAATAATTTTTTTTTGTAGTAACCAAGGCTCTGATAGTTCAGAATCCAATGACTCTCAACCGTTTCTTCTCAAGTTAACTTCTCAGGTATGACTGAAAATGCCCATGGTATGAATATGATAAGTAAGTACTCTTGTTTTTTTTTATATAACTTATTTTGGTATCATTACTCTACAATTACATGTACAATATTATGGTTATTAAACTACCCCTTCATCAGGTCCCCCCCAACAACCCCATCACAGTCACCGTCCATCAGCGTAGTGAGATGCTATAGAGTCACTACTTGTCTTCTCTGAGTTGTACAGCCCTCCCCGTGCCCCCCAAACATTACGTCTGCTAATCGTAATGCCCCTTTTTCCCTCTTATCCCTCCCTTCCCACCCATCTTCCCCAGTCCCTTTCCCTTTGGTAACTATTAGTCCGTTCTTGGGTTCTGTGAGTCTGCTGCTGTTTTGTTACTTCAGTATTTTTTCTTTGTTCTTATACTCCACATATGAGTGAAATCATTTGATACTTGTCTTTTTCGGCTTGGCTTATTTCACTGAGCATAATACCCTCTAGCTCCATCCATGTTGTTGCAAATGGTAGGATTTGTTTTCTTCTTATGGCTGAATAATATTCCATTGTGTATATGTACCACATCTTCTTTATCCATTCATCTACTGATGGACACTTAGGTTGCTTCCATTTCTTGGCTATTGTAAATAGTGCTGCGATAAACATAGGGGTGCATATGTCTTTTTCAAACTGGGCTGCTGCATTCTTAGGGTAAATTCCTAGGAGTGGAATTCCTGGGTCAAATGGTATTTCTATTTTGAGTTTTTCTGAGGAACCTCCATACTGCTTTCCACAATGGTTGAACTAATTTGCAGTCCCACCAGCAGTGTAGGAGGGTTCCCTTTTCTCCACATCCTCGCCAACATTTGTTGTTGTTTGTGTTTTGGATGTTGGCCATCCTCACTGGTGTGAGGTGATATCTCATTGTGGTTTTAATCTACATTTCTCTGATGATTAGCAATGTGGAGCATCTTTTCATGTGCCTGTTGGCCATCTGAATTTCTTCTTTAGAGAAGTGTCTATTCATGTCCTCTGCTCATTTCGTAATTGGATTATTTCCTTTTTGTTTGTACAGGTGAGTTCTTTATATATTTTGAATGTCAACCCTTTATCAGATACGTCATTTATGAATATATTCTCCCATACTGTAGGATGTCTTTTTGTTCTACTGATGGTGTCCTTTGCTGTACAGAAGGTTTCAGCTTGATATAGTCCCACTTGTTCATTTTTGCTTTTGTTTCCCTTGCCCGGGGAGATATGTTCATGAAGAAGTTGCTCATGTTTATGTCCAAGAGATTTTTGTCTATGTTTTTTTCTAAGAGTTTTATGGTTTCATGACTTACATTCAGGTCTTTGATCCACCTTGAGTTTACCTTTGTGTATGGGGCTAGACAATAGTCCAGTTTCATTCTCTTACATGTAGCTGTCTAGTTTTTCCAACACCAGCTGTTGAAGAGGCTGTCATCTCCCCATTGTATATCCAAGGCTCCTTTATCAAATATTAATTGACTGTATATGTTTGGGTTAATGTTTGGATTTTCTATTCTGTTCCACTGGTCTGTGGGTCTGTTGTTGTGCCAATACCAAATTGTCTTGATTATTGTGGCTTTGTAGTAGAGCTTGAAGTCAGGGAGCGTAATTCCCCCTGTTTATTCCTCCTTGTCAGGATTGCTTTGGCTGTTCAGGGTCTTTTGTGGTTCCGTGTGAATTTTAGAATCATTTGTTCCAGTTCATTGAAGAAAGCTGTTGGTAGTTTGATAGGGATTGCATTGAATCTGTAGATTGCTTTAGGTAGTATAGCCATTTTGACAATATTTATTCTTCCTAGCCAAGAGCATGAGATGCATTTCCATTTGTTAGTGTCCTCTTTAATTTCTCTTAGGAGTGTCCTGTAGTTTTCAGAGTACAGGTCTTTCACTTCCTTCGTTAGGTTTATTCCTAGGTATTTTATTCTTTTTGATGCAATTGTGAATGGAATTGTTTTTCTGATTTCTCTTTCTGTTAGTTCATCATTAGTGTATAGGAAAGCAACAGATTTCTGTGTGTTAATTTTGTATCCTGCAACTTTGCTGAATTCAGATATTAGTTCTAGTAGTTTTGGAATGGAGTCTTTAGGGTTTCTTATGAACAGTATCATGTCATCTGCAAATAGTGACAATTTGACTTCTTTTTTACCAATCTGGATGCCTTGTATGTCTTTGTTTTGTCTGATTGCTGTGGCTAGGACCTCCCGTACTATGTTGAATAACAGTGGAGAGAGTGGGCATCCCTGTCTTGTTCCCGATCTTACATGAAAAGCTTTCAGCTTCTCGCTGTTAAGTATGATGTTAGCTGTGGGTTTGTCATATATGGCCTTTATGATGTTGAGGTACTTGCCATCTATACCCATTTTGTTGAGAGTTTTAATCAGGAATGGATGCTGAATTTTGTCAAATGCTTTTTCAGCATCTATGGAGATGATCATGTGGTTTTTGTTCTTCTTTTTGTTGATGTGGTGGATGATGTTGATGGATTTTCGAATGTTGTACCATCCTTGCATCCCTGGGATGAATCCCACTTGATCATGGTGTATGATCCTCTTGATGTATTTTTGAATTCAGTTTGCTAATATTTTGTTGAGCATTTTTGCATCTATGTTCATCAGGGATATTAGTCTGTAATTTTCTTTTTTGGTGGGGTCTTTGCCCGGTTTTGGTATTAGAGTGATGCTGGCTTCATAGAATGAGTTTGGAAGTACTCCCTCCTCTTCTATTTTTGGAAAACATTAAGGAGAATGGGTGTTATTTCTTTTCTATATGACTGGTAGAATTTACAGGTGAGTCCATCAGGTCCGGGGGTTTTCTTCTTGTGTAGTTTTTTGATTACTGATTCAATTTTTTTGCTGGTGATTGGTCTGTTTAGTTTTTCTGTTTCTTGCTTGGTCAGTCTTGGGAGGTTGTATTTTTCTAAGAAGTTGTCCATTTCTTCTAGGTTTTCCAGATTGTTAGCATATAGATTCTCATAATATTCTCTTATAATTCTTTGTATTTCTGTGGGGTCCATCGTGATTTTTCCTTTCTCATTTCTGATTCTGTTTATGTGTGTAGATTCTTTTTCTCTTAATGAGTCTGGCTAGGGGTTTATCTATTTTGTTTATTTCTTCAAAGAACCAGCTCTTGGTTTCATTGATTTTTTCTATTGTTTTATTCTTCTCAATTTTATGTATTTCTTCTCCAATCTTTATTATGTCCCTCCTTCTGGTGACTTTGGGCCTCATTTGTTCTTCTTTTTCCAATTTCAGTAATTGTGTCTTTAGACTATTCATTTGGGAATGTTCTTCCTTCTTTAAATAGGCCTGGATTGCAATATACTTTCCTCTTAGAACTGCCTTTGCTGCGTCCCACAGAAGTTGTGGCTTTGTGTTGTTGTTGTCATTAGTCTCCATATATTCTTTGATTTCTGTTTTGATTTGGTCGTTAACCCATTGATTAATTAGGAGAGTGTTGTTAAGTCTCCATGTATTTGTGAGCCTTTTTGATTTCTTTCTAAAATTTATTTCTAGTTTTATACCTTGGTGATCTGAGAAGTTGGTTGGTAGGATTTCAATATTTTTGAAATTACTGAGGTTCTTTTTGTGGCCTAGTATGTGGTCTATTCCGGAAAATGTTCCATGTGCACTTGAGAAGAATGTGTATCCTGTTGCTTTTGGGTGCAGAGTTCTGTAGATGTCTGTTAGTTCCATCTGTTCTAGTGTGTTGTTCAGTGCCTCTGTGTTTTTACTTATTCTCTGTCTGGTTGATCTGTCCTTTGGAGTGAGTGGTGTGATGAAGTCTCCTAAAATGAATGCATTGCTGTCTATTTCCTCCTTTAATTCTGTTAGTATTTGTTTCACATATGCTGGCGCTCCTGTGTTGGGTGCGTATATATTTATAATGGTTATATCTTCTTGTTGGACTGACCCCTTTATCATTATGTAATGTGTAATGTCCTTCTTTATCTCTTGCTACTTTCTTTGTTTTGAAGTCTATTTTGTCTGATACAAGTAGTGCAACACCTGCTTTTTTCTCCATGTTGTTTGCATGAAATATCTTTTTCCATCCCTTCACTTTTAGTCTGTGTATATCTTTGGGTTTAAGGTGAGTCTCTTGTAAGCAGCATATAGATAGGTCTTGCTTTTTTATCCATTCTATTACTCTGTGTGTTTTGATTGGTGCATTCAGTCCATTTACATTTAGGGTGATTATTGATAGATATGTACTTATTGCCATTGCTGGCTTTAGATTTGTGGTTACCAAAGGTTCAAGGGTTGCTTCTTTACTATCTAACAATCTAACTTAACTTTCTTGTTAAGTTACTGTAAACACCGTCTTATGTTTCTTTATTTCTCTCCCTTCTTATTCTTCCTCCTCCATTCTTTATATACTAGGTGTTTTATTCTTTGCCTTTAGTTAGTATTTGGATGGTCTGCTTTCTTTGCTATGATTTTATTTTCTCTGGTGACATCATTTTAGCCTTAGGGGTGCTTCCATCTAGAGAAGTCCTTTTAAGATATCCTGTAGTGGTGGTTTATGAGAGGCAAACTCTCTCAGCTTTTGTTTGTCTGGAAATTGTTTAATACCTCCATCATATTTAAATGATAATCATGCTGGATACAATATTCTTGGTTCAAGGCCCTTCTGTTTCATAACATTAAATACATCATGCCATTCTCTTCTGGCCTGTAAGGTTTCTGTTGAGAAGTCTGATGATAGTCTGATGGGTTTTCCTTTGTAGGTGATCTTTTTTCTCTCTCTAGCTGCCTTTAATACTCTATCTTTATCTTTGATCTTTGCCATCTTAATTATTATGTGTCTTGGTGTTGTCTTCCTTGGATCCCTTGTGTTGGGAGATCTGTGGGCCTCCGTGGACTGCAAGACTATTTCCTTCCCCAGTGAGGGAAAGTTTTCAGCAATTATTTCTTCAAAGACACTTTCTATCCCTTTTTCTCTCTCTTCTTCCTCTGGTACTCCTATAATGCGAATATTGTTCCGTTTGGATTGGTCACACAGTTCTCTTAATATTCTTTCATTCCTAGAAATCCTTTTATCTCTCTCTGCCTCAGCTGCTCTGAACTCTTGTTCTCTGTTTTCTATTCCATTAACAGTCTCCTGCATCTCATCCATTCTGCTGTTAAGCCCGTCGATTGCTTGTCTGATTTCTGCATTGTCTTTCCTCACTTCCCTCACTTCCTCCCTCAGCTCTTGCACATTTCTCTGTAGGTCCATCAGCATGGTTATGACTTTTATTCTGAATTCTTTTTCCGGAAGACTGTGCATTTCCATCCCTTCAGGCTCCCTCTCTGGTGTTGTCTGGTTGATTTTAGTCTGGACCATATTCCTGTCTTTTCATGGCTATAGAAGTGGTCGCTGGTAGTTGCCACGTATGTCAGCTGGGCTCTTTAAGACCGCCTCTTGGGGTGCCGAGTCCTCTCGGGTGTAGCTGCACGCTGTGCGCTTTCCTGTGTATTCTGGTCTCTCTTTTAGGAATAGTTGTATTTGCTGTATTTTTGTAGATAAATATAGTGTTGGGAGGAGATTTCTGCCACCCTGCTCACACCGCCATCTTCCCGGAAGTCCTAAGTACTCTTCTTATTGTGACTAACAGTTACGCAAAAAAATTGTTTGCAGTTGTGTAATTATTGTACAGCCATAATTATTTTCTGGTTATGTAACATACCTTTAAATCACAGAATTTTCTAACCTTAGGGTTTTTTAACGCCTTTACTTTATAGATGAGAACAGGTAAGATCCAAAGAGATTCAATTACTTCTTAAAAGCCACACCACTGGTTAATGAGAGTTGGCCCATGCTGATCACCTGACTACAAGTCCAATATGCACTTATTCATTTACTTTACAACCATATGTTGAACTCCAACTATATGCTGGGTCTAAGCAGTGAACAAAATGAGACAAAAATCCTTCCCTTTTGTTGATTGTATTCTAATTGGTAGATATAAAAAATAAAGGTAAATAAGCAAAATATTATATGTGTCAGATGATGATTAGTACCTAAGTAGAAAATTAGAACAGAGGAGGAATAAGTAGTTTAGGTGGTATTATGTACTGAATGTTTATGCCCTCACCAAATACATATGTTGAAAGCTAACCCCCAATGTGATGGTATTAGGAGATGGCAAAGAGAGATTCTCTTGCTACTCTGTTAGGTACTGCTGTAATAAACATCTAAGTGTGGAAATGGCTTTGGAACTGGATAATGGATAGAGTTCTGAAGTCCATGTTAGAAAATGCCAATATTGCCATCAAAGGACTTTTAAAGGTGATTCTTGTGAGAGCTCAGAAAGAAAAGAGGAGAGCTTCTACCTTCTGTATAGAATGTTGGCAGAAATATGAATATTAAGGATGATTCTGATGAGGTCTCAGACAGAAATGAGGAATGTATATTGGACAATGGAGAAAATACAATCTTTGCTGTAAAATAGCAAAAAAAAACTTAGCTGAAGTGTGTTTGTATTGAGTATTTTGTGGAAGGTAGAACTGTGAGCAATAGAATTGGGTATTTAGCTGATATTTCTAAGCAAAGTGTTCAAAAAGCTGCTTGATTCCTCCTGACTGCTTATGATAAAGTATAGTAAAGAGGAACTTTACCTCAGGGTGAACCATACTTCGAGTCTCACTGTATCTGATTTAAATAATATTGAGATGAGACTTTGGACTTCAGAGTTGATACTGGAATGAGTTAAGTTTTGGGGATATTGGGATGGAATGAATGTGAGAAGGACATGAATTTGGAGGGCCAGGGGCAGAACACTGTGGTCTGAATATTTCTATCTCCCCAAAATTCATATATTGAAATTATAATGCCCAATATGATGGTATTAGAAGGTGGGGCCTTTAGGAGGTGATTAGTTCATGACAGCAGAGCCCTCTGAATGGAATCAGTGACTTATAAAAAAGGTCCCAGAGATATCCTTCTGCTATGTGAGGACACAGTGAGAAGTCTGAAGCCCAAAAGAGAACCCTCACCTGACCATACTGGCACCCTGACCTCAACTTCCACCCTTCAGAATTATGAGAAATTAATTTGTTATCTATAAGCTACCCAGTCTTATAAAATAACCCAGTGGTATTTTGTTACAGCAGCAAAACAGACTAAGACAGATGTTGTATTAGTTTTCTATTGCTGAGTAATAAATTACCCCAAATCTTAGCAGCTTAAGACAACAAAAATTTATTATCACATAGTTTTTGTGAGTCAGGAATCCAGGAGTGGCTTAGCTAGGTGCTTCTAGCTAAGGTCTCTCAAAAGGCTGCAGACCAGGTGTTAGTTGAGTTGTGGTCTCATGTAAAGGCTTGACAGAGGAAGGATGCACTTCCAAGCTCTCTGAAAGTTGTTGACAAGATTCAGTTCTTCACAGACTGTTGGGCTGAGAGCCTCAGTTCCTTGCTAGTCATTGGCTGAAGGTCTCCCTCAGTTCTGTGCCATGTGGGCTTCTCCATAGGACAGCTCACAACTTGCAACTGGCTCCCACCAGAGCGATCAAGCAAGAGAGTGCACACAAGATAGAAGCTACAATCTCATTGTAGCCTAATAACAGAAGCAGAATCCCATCACTTGTGCCATATACCATTCATTAGCAGTAGGCCACCAGGTTGAGCCCACCCTCAAAGGGAGAGGCTTATGGAAGGGCAAGAATACTAGGAAAAGGGGATCATTAAAGGCCATCTTAGAGATTGTCTACCACAGAAACAAAAGCCAAAATGATTTGATCTTTGCGCTAAGGCCATGTTGAAGCCAACCTGCAAGTTCTAGAATTTTGGGCTCTGTTCCCCTCTCAATTCTTTCATCCAAATATTTTTGGAACTGATTTCTTTTTTGTAGCACCTTGTTAAATGAAGCTAGCAACAGCCAACTCATACTTCAACATTCTGCCTCAGAATCTCTTTGTCCAGTGAGCCAAGTCTACTATGTACATTTTCTGTCTTTCACACTACCAAGGAAGACAGTTTTACTAAATGTATCACCTTTACATAACTGTTGTCACTATTTTTTAGATTCCTGTAACAGTTTCCACACTACTTGTTGTTACCCATTCACAACCAATGATTGCCATGTAGTTTAGGTTTTTATTAGGACAGCATCCTACATCTAGGTATCAATTTCTGTTTCATATTTTACTACACTAAAACAAAATCCTCAGAATCTCAATGATGTCAAATACCTATCTTCTTATCATGCATCTGCAGATCAGCTGTCTCTCTACTGGGCTATTCAGGGATAGAAATAAGTTGAATTTATTTCTAGACTGAATTATGTTCAGGTCTGTTCCACTCTTCTCCCCCAAACTAGCAGCCAGCTAAGTCACATTCTGCTCATGGCAAATCACAAAAGTTCAAGAGGGCAAGCCGAACTGTAGAAGTATATTCAAAGCCCTTGTTTACCATTCCACTGGCTAAATCAAGTCATATGACCAAATACAACATCAGTGGAGTAGGGAAGTATAATTCTGTAGTAATGGAAGAGTGAAATCTGGGAACAATCTAGAGGTATCTGTTCCCAGGCCAAGAATACTAGAAGTGCAAAGGCAGTGAGAAGCATGTCTGTCATCTTCTAGGAAGACAAGGGGGTTAATTTTTTTTTATTAAGGTATTATTGATATACACTCTTATGAAGGTTTCACATGAAAAAACAATGTGGTTACTACATTTACCCATATTATCAAGTCCCCACCCATACCCCAATGCAGTCAGTGTACTTCAGTGTAGTAAGATGCCACAGATTCACTATTTGCCTTCTCTGTGCTACAGTTTTCCCCATGATTCCCCACACCATGTGTGCTAAACATAATACCCCACAATCCCCTTCTCCCACCCTCCCCACCCACCCTCCCACACCCCTCCCCTTTGGTAACCACTAGTTCCTTCTTGGACTCCCTGAGTCTGCTACTATTTTGTTCCTTCAGTTTTGCTTAACTGTTATTTTCCACAAATGAGGGAAATCATTTGGCACTTCTCTTTCTCTGCCTGGCTTATTTCACTGAGCATAATATCCTCCAGCTCCATCCATGTTGTTGCAAATGGCAAGATTTGTTTCCTTCTTATGGCTGAATAATATTCCATTGTGTATATGTTCCACCTCTTCTTTATCCATTCATCTACTGATGGACATTAGGTTGCTTCCATATCTTGGCTATTGTAAAAAGTGCTGTGATAAACATAGAGGTGCATATGTCTTTTTGAATCTGAGAAGTTGTATTCTTGGGGTAAATTCCAAGGAGTGGAATTCCCAGGTCAAATGGTATTTCTATCTTTAGTTTTTTAAGGAACCTCCATATTGCTTTCCACAATTGTTGAACTAGCTTACATTCCCACCAGCAGTGTAGGAGGGTTCTCCTTTCTCCGCATCCTCACCAGCATTTGTTGTTCTTAGTCTTTTGGGTGGTGGCCATCCTTACTGGTATGAGGTGATATCTCATTGTGGTTTTAATTTGCATTTCCCTTATGATTAGTGATGTGGAGCATCTTTTCATGTGTCTGTTGGCCATCTGAATTTCTTCTTTGGAGAACTGTCTCTTCATATCCTCTGCCCATTTCTTAATTGGGTTATTTGCTTTTTGGGTGTAGAGGTGTGTAAGTTCTTTATATATTTTGGATGTTAACCCCTTGTCGGATATGTCATTTACAAATATATTCTCCCATACTGCAGGATGCCTTTTTATTCTGTTGATGGTGTTCTTTGCTGTACAGAAACTTTTTAGTTTGATGTAGTCCCATGAGTTCATTTTTGTCTTTGCTTCCCTTGCTCAAGGAGATGCGTTCAGGAAGAAGTCGCTCATGCTTATATTCAGGAGATTTTTGCCTATGTTGTCTTCTAAGAGTTTTATGTTCATGACTTACATTCAGGTCCTTGATCCATTTCAAGTTTACTTTTGTGTACGGGGTTAAACAATAATCCAGTTTCATTCTCTTGCATGTAACTGTCTAGTTTTGCCAACACCAGCTGTTGAAGAGGCTGTTATTTCCCCATTGTATGTCCATGGCTCCTTTATCATATATTAATTGACCATACATGGTTGGGTTTATAGCTCTCTAGTCTGTTCCATTGGTCTATGGGTCTGTTCTTGTGCCAATACCAAACTGTCTTGAGTACTGTGGCTTTGTAGTAGAGCTTGAAGGTGGGGAGCATAATCCCCACAGCTTTATTCTTCCTTCTCAGGATTGCTTTGGCTATTTGGGGTCTTTTTCCATATGAATTTTAGAATGATTTTCTCTAGTTCCTTGAAGAATGCTGTTGTTATTTTGATAGGAATTGCATTGAATCTGTAGATTGCTTTAAGCAGGATGGCCATTTTGACAATATTAATTCTTCCTATCCATGAGAATGGGATGTGTTTCCATTTATTGGTATCTTCTTTAATTTCTCTCATGAGTGTCTTGTACTTTTCAGAGTATAGGTCTTTCACTTCCTTGGTTAGGTTTACTCCTAGGTATTTTATTCTTTTTGATGCAACTTTGAATGGAATTGTTTTCCTGATTTCTCTCTCTGCTAGGTCATTGTTAGTGTATGGGAATGCCATAGATTTCTGCGCATTAATTTTGTATCCTGCAACTTTGCTGAATTCAGATATTAGATCTAGTAGTTTTGGAGTAGATTCTTTAGGGTTTTTTATGTACAATATCATGTCATCTGTAAACAGGGACAGTTTAACTTCTTCCCTGCCAATCTGGATGCCTTTTATTTCTTTGTGTTGTCTGATTGCCGTGGCTAGGACCTCCAGTGACAAGGGGGTTAATTTGGCAAGAGAAGATTCAATAAGGAGACACGTGGTGAGAGATGAAGTAAAATAGGTATTGGGAGTGAGATTGGTACTCGGGGGCGGAGGCTGGGGAACAGGTCATATGAAACCTATAGGCTTAGGACTTCAGTTTTTACTCTTAGTTTGGAAAATTTGATCAAACACAAGAGTGACATGATTTGCTTTAAGTGTTAGCAAGGCTATTATGTTGAAAGTAGACTGATGGACCACAGGGAGATCAATTAAGGGGATATGCAGTAATACAGGCAAGAAAATGTGGTGGCAGGACCAAGATGGTAGCTGTAGAAAGGAAGAGAAGTGATCGGATTTAGATATATCTGGTAGAGTCCAGAGAATTTGCTGATGGCTTACGTATAAGATTGAAAAATAGAAAGGGGAGGAGGTCTCCAGAATTCAGGGCCTAAGCAACTGAAGATTAGAATTTTGACTTACTGACATCAGGATGATGGTAAAGTAGTAAAATTGATTTTCTTCTCTACATACGAAATCATGTTCTAAAGGTGTATTAGGATTTCATCCATTGCAAGGGGCAAAACACTGTTCCAAAAACTGGCTTAACTAAAAGAGAAATTTATTGGATTAGTAAGGAGAAATTCTAGGGACAGGCTGGCTTTAGCCATGGCTTAAATGAGGGGCTCAAAAAATGTCACTAAGGTCCAGAGCTTTTACTCATTTTAATATCATTTCTGCCTCTTCTGGGTTGGTTTCATTCTCAGACAGGCTCTCCTCTTTTGCTAGAAAAATATCTATGGAATTCCAGCCTTAGTTACTCACATGCTAAATCCAGTAGCTCCCTCAAAAAGACTTTTTTCTTTTCTTTTTATTGTTGTAAAATAACACTTACCATCTTAACCATTTTTAAGTGTACAAGTCAGTGGTATTAAATACATTCATATTGTTGTGCAATCCTTACCACTGTCCACCCCCATACCTCTTTTCATCTTGTAAAACTGAAACTCTATACCATTAGACAGTAATTCCCTATTCTCTCCTCCCTCAACCTCTAGAAATCATCATATACTCTCTGTATTTTATGATTTCGACTACACCAAGTACCTCATATAAGTGGAATCATACAGTGTTTGTCTTTTTGTGATTGGTTTGTTTCACTTAGCATAGTGTCCTCAACATTCATCTATGTTGTAGAATATTACAGAATTTCCTTCCTTTGTAAGGCTGAATAATATTCTATCATATGTATATTACTACATTTTGCTAATCCATCGTTCATTGTTGGTATCAGGCTTGCTTCCACATTTTAGCTATCATGAATAATGCTGCTATGAATATGGACATACAAATATCTCTTTAAGGCCCTGCTTTCCATTCTTTTGAGTGTATATGCAGAAGTGGAATTGTTGGATCATATATTCTATTTTTAGTTTTTTTGAGGAACTGCAATACTGTATTCCACAGCAACTATGCCATTTTACATTCCCACCAACAGTGTACATGTTCTATACAGACTGGCTAAACACTGAATTTTCTGAGTTTTTCTGTTTGTTTGTTTTTAAATTAATGGCCATCCTAACGAGTGTGAGATGTGCCTCGTTGTGGTTTTCATATGCATTTCCCTAATGATTAGTGATGTTGAGCATCCTTTCATGTGCCTATTGGCTGTTTGCAATCCTTCTTTAGGGAAATGTCTATTCAAGTCTTTTGCCCATTTTTGAACCAGGTTATTTGTTTTTTTTGTTGAGTTTTAGGAGTTCTCTATATATTCTGGATATTTATTAATCCCTTATCAGATATGTGGTTTGCAAATATTTTCTTCCATTCTATGGCTTGCCTTTTTACTTAGTGAACAGTGTTTTTCACATACAAATTTTTTAACTTTTCATGAAGTCCTATTTGTCTATTTTATTTTGGTAACCTGGGCCATTGGGGTCATATCCAAGAAATCATTTCCAAATCCAGTGTCATAAAGTTTTTATCCTATATTTTCTTCTAAGGGTTTATTTTTATTTTTTAGGTTTTAGGTCTTATGTTTAGGTCCTCAATCCACCTTGAGTTAATTTTTGTGTATGGTGTTAGAATGAAGGGTCCAACTTCATTTTTTCACAACTATATATCCAGTTTTCACAGAAAAATGTGTTGAAAAGACTGTTGACTGGTCTTAGCACCCTTGTCAAATCATTTGATCATATATGCAAGGATTTACCCCAGAAATTATCCATTGGTCTGTCTGTATGCCATTACCATGCTGTTTTGATTACTGTAGCTTTGTAGTGAGTTTTGAAATCAGGAACTGTAAGCCCTCTAGTTATGTTTTTTGGTTTTCTCAAGATTATTTTGGCTATTCAGGGTCCATTGAGATTCCATATGAATTTTAGGATGGGTTTTTCTATTTCTACAAAAAAAATGTCATTGGGATTTTGCTAGGGATTGCATTAGACCTGTAGATTGCTTTGGGTAGAATTGACATTTTAATAATACTGTCTTCCAATCCATGAAAAAGGGATGTATTTCCATTTATTTGTGTCTTCTTTAATTTCCGTCAGCAATGTTTTGTAGCTTTTATTGTACAATTATTTAACCTCCTTGGAATTTTATTCTTTTTGATGCTATTATAAATGTAATTGTTTTTATAATTTCCTTTTCAGATTTTTTCATCATTCATGTATAGAAATGCAACCAATTTTTGTGTGTAACCTGCTACTTTGCAGAATTTATTTGTTCAAAGAGGGTTTTTATGTGGAATATTTAGGGTTTTAAAAATACAAGGTTATATAATCTGCAAACAGAGATCATTTTACTTCTTTCCAATTTAGATGCATTTTATTTCTTATCTTACTTAATTGCTCTGGATAGAACTTCCAGCACTATGTTGAACAGAAGTGGTAAAAGTGAACATCCTTGCCTCATTCCTGATATTAGAGGCAATACTTTCAGTCTTTCACCACTGAGACTGAGTATGATGTTTGCAATAGGTTTTTTACATGTGGCTTTTATTATGTTGAGATAGTTTCCTTCAGTGCCTAGTTTGTTGAGTATTTTTATCATGAAAGGGTGTTGAATTTTGTCAAATGCCTTTTCTACATCAATTAAGACAAGATTGAACCATCCTTGCATTCCAGGAGTAAATCCTATTTGCTCATGATGTACAATCATTTTAATATGCTACTGAATTTGGTTTGCTAGTCTTTTATTGAGGACTTTTGCATTGATACCGAACCAAGTTGGGCCAGATCTGAACTGGGTCCATTTGCCTGTGCAACAGAAGCCAATCTCCTAGACATGGTCTTTGGTAGAAAATCTATTACAAGGTGGCCAAGAAAGGAAACAAGAGGCAAGGCTCAAATCTGTCTCCACAATGGCAGGAGGAAAATAGATATTTAAGCCATTTGGGCAAGGTTAGGATAGGTACTGTCCAGGGCATGGTACAGTGTGAGTAGTTAAAGGTTGGGAAATTCTAGTTCTCCTTCATTTCAGATCTGGGTTACAACAATTAGTGGCATCCCTTGCTTCAAACTGCCTTCCCCAATTCCTGGAGCTGTCCTTTGGTTTTGTTGCCTGAAGAATTTTTGTTCTGGGACAAGGAAAAGGGCATTAACCATACAGGCAGATCCCTTCCATGCAGGCTTAACCTGCTTGGGCTGGACTGGTTTTAAGGGTTCTATGAAAACAACTTATGACTTCTTTGCCTTAGAAAAGACAGCAGAGAAAGCAGTAATGAATTTAAAAATGCAGTGAGTAACAGGGGCAGAAAATGACTTTTGTGTCTTTAATTAAAAGGCCATGGTTTCAGCACCTTTCCACCTTTTAGAGCCTTTTCTGTTTATATACATAGAATACCCAGCATTTTAGTTGTACTTTACTTACTGGGAGGAATAAGAAAAGTACTTAATATTTCTAGAAGTGGAAGTCTCCAAATAGTTTTATATCTGCATAAATTAAAGTCTCTGAAGTATTAATTAAATATTGACTTTAAATATGATTCTTTTACCTAGATAAAACCCAAGAAAAAACATCTAAAAACAAAGAAGGAAAGGAATTCTACCATATCAAGCCATCAAAATACCAGAGAAGAGCAAGAGATATTCATTGATTTGGTTGTTAACAGTTTTTAAAAAAATAATTGCAAGAACGGAGCAAATTATTTTCTCTTAAAAATTCCCAAGGAAAAGTTCATGATTAAAACTGCTCATACTGTTTACTATTTATAAAAATGCAAAAGAACATTGATAGAACAGAGGCAGGACTTATTAAGGTGCTATATTTAAATTT